>JAPDSC010046054.1:604-26776 GCA_026290005.1 Latrodectus geometricus
TTTTTTTTTTTTTTTTTTTTTTTTTTTTTTTTTTTTTTCAATTTCCTATAATTTCTGACAGTAGCCTTTAAGTTAGCTTTATGAATGTGATTATCATGTTTCAATATTATGCCTCCACATTGTCTTTCACAATGTCTGCTGCACATTCTATGTAGTACTCAAATGTTTCAGTACTAACATACTACAACTACCTAGATTTGTCGCCAAAACTGGTGACCAGAAAAAATATGAGGATTACATAAACAACATAGGTTATAGAGGGCGTTGTAATAAAGAGTATTATGTAAATATCATTTCAATCATGCTAGTTTTACCAATGAAATTGCTAATGGAAGTTTTTATCGCCAAATATCGCTAAGCCATTCATCATCTATAATAATAAAAGCAAGTGTAATGTGTCTGTCCGTTTGTCTGACCGAGCTCTCCAGCCAAATCTATCGCACGCAGGGACCTGGAATTTTTTACACGGAAGCACAAGGGGGCTGGCCACCAGACCTCGAAGCCCGATTTTCGATTTTTGAATTAGAAAAATTTTAAAAAAATTATTTATAAAACTTCTTCTCGAGATCGCTGCTCGCCGATAGCTGATTCCGGGGTTGTACCATCTCCTTTTGAGAAACAATTCTGGCGACCATCTTTTGGAAAATTTTCCGTTTAAAATATGTAGGATATATTGTTCCTTTTTATCGACGGGGAATGTTGTGTGGGGGGGGAAGAGAGAGAGACAGTCTACGTGTCCTACACTACTATTCCTGCGCTATTCACTTATCTGCATTTTCTAAATGCACGGGCAACGCCGGCGGGTACAGCTAGTTGTATATAAGTACCAAATTTTCTCTTGTGTCACTAAATTACATTGCTTCTCTGTCTTGCCCATTTCCTATATAATCCCTTGTCTCACAAACACATCTAATAACATTTACTGGAACATCATATCTACTTTGGCCACTTTTGGGGGTAATATGATTAACCATTTTAATACAACTCATCCAATTGTTTTCATTTAATGCTGTGTCATGAAACAGCAGTTATAGTGCAACTGTCAGTAAAATTCATAATACTTCACAGTTGCCATCTTCCTGACTTCACAGAAAGTTATACTTTTATTCAATTAACAAATATTTGCTAAACTCTGAAATAATATTTTTTTTTTTCATTTTTGAAATATATTTTAGCTGCCATATTTACTGTAGCCAATCACGTAGTAGTCTATTGAATGTTCATTAGCCAGTAAAAATTTATAATACATTAATTTTATCTGATAAAAATAATGTACAGTTATAATTTCCAAAATTCTGAATATAATAGATAATTTGGTTTTAAATATTACTGCAGTAATGTGAAAATAATTTCAGAATCATATTCTGATAAATAATTTTGCAGGCTTAAAGGAGATGAAGTTTTGGAGAACAGTGAAAAAATTATCATCAAAAGTGATGTTGAAAATAATACATATACACTGACTTTGAAAGATTTGCAAATTAATGATTCAGGAAAATATACATGTAAAGCAGTTAATAAATATGGAGAAGCCAAGGAAACAGCCCAATTAACTATTAAAGGTATTATTTTCATTAAATATATTTTAAAACATTCCTTTATTTATGTTTATGTTAAATACTATGAATTATCATTTTTTATTGAATAAACAGAAAATAAAAATATATATTAAATTAAAAGTAAAATTAAATTTCTCATCTCATAAACCTACTATCCATTTTTTTAATATGTCATTTCTGATTAAATTCATAACCTCCACTTTTGACCAAAATATTTTTAATTTTTTACATTTCATTTTATATTGGAATATTAATTAAAACAAACTCTAAACTAAGAAATTGGTTTTAATAGGAAGTTATAGACTCTAAAAGAATGCTTACTTATAAAGAATAAAAAAATTATCTTCCAATGTTGAAGTACTATTGGAGACTTTTGAACAAGTATTAATTTGTCACAGTGCTTTATTACATTAAAACATATTTCTATTATTTGATCGTTATGATATCCATAATGATCAAACAAAATATTTTTATGATATTCACAGAATTATGTGATAATTAATTTAACCAAGAATTATTGATTATAATCATTAATTAGTGATATAATATTTTCAGTCTATGTATTCCAAAATTTAAAGTAATTTTACATCACTAAATATTACACAATTTATTATATATATATATATATATATATATATATATATATATAATTATTTAATTATAATGAATTGAATTTTAGTTAGCAAAACATTAATAATTTCAGTTATCAAGAATAAAATTATATTTAATTGTGAAAATATTTTTCCAAACTGTATTAAAATATAAAATTTACTTAAATACAATTTATTCAATAATAATATCGATCAAAATATTAATTAAAAGTATTTGGCAGGATGATTTCATTGTTATGAAATAAATCTTATTTTCAGGCAGAAAAAATTTATTAAAATTATATTTCAATTAAATTTAAAAAAATTGGGAAAAGAAATTAGGTACATGTAATTTTCTGTCAAATATAGTCCTTTTATTAAGAAAAATAAGTAAAATATTTCATTATTTATGTAATTCTCCTAGTTCACACATATTCTATCATCATAAATCATCAGTAAACAGAGAAATAGTTCTAATGTGTTTTTGCTAGTTGTTTAATTTTTTTATTATTGAAGTTTATTAATTTTTATTTTATTTTGCTAGAACCTGTTGCACCACATATTGATGAATTACAAGATGTTGAAGTTCCTTATGGATCACCAGCTAGAATCAAAGCAAAAATTACAGGCTTTCCAAAACCTGATGTTAAATGGTAAGAATATCTGATATTTTTTCATTTCAATATTTTTTTCTTTGTAAGTGTTGACATTTTTTTAGTTTAGAAAATAAATTAAATAGCATTGTGTCTTTAAAATAAATTAATTTTTATTGTTCAAAATTTTAATATTTTTAAGCTTTTTTTTCAATTTTATCAAATAATTATGACCATTTTAGATAAAATTAAAAAAATATCATTGTAATGAAAAGCTTTGATATATAATAATATTTAAGTTTTCATTTAAGAAAAATTATTCCATACCTCATATTTCACTTTGCATATTGTTTTTACTATTATCTTTAAATTAAAATGATGAAATAATATAACTTTTTCAATCCAATTTTTCTATGAAGGTTGCGAAATGGTACTAATGTTAAAGGTCTTGAAGGTTATGGTGTTGTTGCTGATGCTGAGAGCAAAAAATATGCGGTTTCTATTACAAGTGTAAAATCAGAGGATATTGGTTGCTATAGTTGTGTGGCTTCAAATCAAGCTGGAGAAGTAAAAGCTGACTGCAATCTTTCCATCAAAGGTATATCAAACACTTGATCTGAAAATCTACTTTTCATTCAATTTAAATTTGAAATTAACATAGTGATTTTCTGAAATACATTAAAATTTATGTACTTGCTCTCAGAAAAAATATGAACCAATGCTTCCTGTTTTCACTTTCATTTTTTTCTTTAATTGTAGCGTTAATCTCTTCCAATTAACCTCTTATAGAAATGTAAAATTTAATTACTATTTTAGTGGATTTATTTGATTTAAGTGAACTCTGTGAATAAATTCTTAATTAAATTAATCAAATTTGCTGCAGTGGTTAAAAAATGTATGTGCTTCTTAATAAATTTATGGGTGCTTTTGAATCTAATTCAAAATGATGCCATGTATTCCTCTATTCATTGAATCTAATTCAAAACGGTACCATGTATTTCTCTTTTGTAATATTGCTGTTTTGTAGAATCTGATTCTTTTTGAAAGCACTTGATTATTAATACTATTGGTGATTGTATATACCAGTATATTCATTGCATCATCAAAAAAATATGTTGAAAAAATAACTTGTTATCGGAAAGCATGATGCTGTCCATCAAATATGACATTAACAACCAAAAATTTTATATAGTGTAGATAACGGATATACTGCTTTGAATAGATTACTATCAGATTAGTATCATGGTGGTCTGGGAAATTTTTGTGTTATTGACAAAATAACGATCATTTTTAAAATGGGTTTTTTTAAATTAATTATTTAATAAATTTATGCTACTCATTTTATATGAATAAATATCAAAATTGATCATTTCTTTTTCATAACTTTTATTATGAAAAATCTTGAAAATTTATTTACATCTATAATTGTTTTGAATACATTGAAAAGAATATAATTATACTTTTTTCATTTTATTTCATTGTAAATTTACTATGAAATATAAAAGTATTTCCTTCATATTCATTTTAATTTATTCAAAAATTGACCAGTGATGGTTATTACTTAAAACATTATGATTTTTTTTTCTACATTTCCCATAAAATATGTTTTTTCCCCAGCCAGTGTACTAAAATGAAAAAGTACATCAATGTTGTTTTTAATTTGTAATTATCCTTGCATAATTTTACATTTGACATGTATCCAATCATTTTGTACTTCTTTGATATACAAAGAAAAAAATTTAGTAAAATACTGCAATAATGAATTCTTAAAAAATTTACTTCTGATTAAATGATACCTAATATTAAATGATTCTAATATCATTAAAATGATTTCTTTTGAAATTTTTTGTTACATTAAAATTGAAAATACTGTCATAAATATTAAAGTGTAAAATTTTTAAGTAATTTAACACAAATAAAACTACTTATTAAAACACAAAAATAGAAAAAAAAATAGTTAGAATGGAAATAAATTGGTATGATCTTTGAACCCAAAACCTTGAAAAGTAACGAAAAACATGATTACAAATTTTGTTTTTTTAAGAAACATACATTTCAAAACTGTTACATAAACATGTAAAATAAATACCAAATTGATAAAATGGACAAATGTTTTATACTGTTTAGTGCTTTAATTCCTTTACAGACTCTGTTTTATTCAGATTATATTTCTTTGCAGATTCTATTTTATTTAAGAAGTTTAATATTTTTTTTTATTTTTTAATTCAAATTTAAATGCTATATCTATAATTTCTTTGAATGCATGGAAAAATCAAAATTTACAGTATAAAAGTCTTTCCTTCATGTTCATTTTAATTTATTTAAAATCTGACTTAATTCGCAATCAAATAATAGTTGTTTCAAAGTTATACATATGTTAATTTTGTACATTTTAAGGAAACTAATAATAAGTTTTTTAATAATTATAAATTGATAATAAATATAAATTAATAATAAATAGAGTTTTTCTTAAGAAAGTTAAATTATATTAAAATAATCTATCACTTTAATTTGTACTTGATTTCAGAATTTTTTCTTACTTAAATACACACAATTTTTTGAAGTGCAAAAATCACCTATTTTATTGATAATTTTGCTGTTGATTCTTTAAGCAGGATTTTTTTTTAATTTACAGAAATAATTTTGAGTATTGAAATATTGTTAATTTCTTGTAGCTCAAGCTCCAATATTTGTGAGAGATCTAAAAGATCAATCATTGGAGTTAGGTGACGATTTTAAGTTCCAGGCAGAAGTACATGGATATCCAATGCCAGAAATTACATGGTAATCTTGTTAAATTTTAATAACGAACTATAAATATATTTTGGAAGTAATTTTTTTTTTAAATTCAATTTATGTAGGCAAATTCTGATAAAAATGTATTATATTATAAGCATTTCTCCAGTTATTGAGATTTCTTTTATCACATACAATTTATTTCTTAAATTTTGTCATAAATTATGATACATTTTTAAAAAACATTAATTTATGTATGTACATTATATTATTACATACTATATTTTGTTAGAAATATTATGTCTCAGACTCTCAAAATGTTGCTTAATACTTTTTTCAAGCTGTTAATGTGTGTAAAAATTTCAGCTAATTTATATTCTTAATTGTCTGAAGTTTTACTCATACATTTGTTTGTAAATACTTTAATTTTAAACAAGTTGTTAAATGTGTAACACTTGTACAAAAATTTATGTATAAAATATTACATTTTATTCCCATTGTATTTTATTCATAAAACCTTTTTATTATTTTTGTATTTTAATATATTTAAAAGGATTACAGTATGTGTATATTTACATTTGTTATTATCGTAAGATTTTATGTTTTAGGTATAAAGACAATAAGTTGATTGAAAATAATTCTGATTTGATAGCATCTAAAAAGGGTGATAACTATACTCTGGAGGGTAAAATAAAATCAATTGAAGATGGGGGAATTTTTAAGTGTAAAGCAAGTAATAAGGCTGGAGAAGATTCTAGACAGGCAACACTAAAAATATCAGGTGACAATTTAACATATTCAGTTCATAAAATGCAAAAAATATCAAGCATATTTCCATTTTTAAAAATATTTAAGTGCAATAATACAGGAATATTATTAATGCAGAAAATGCTGTTACAAATCCAACAAAACTGTATGCAGATCGTTCTTGATCTTTAAAGTTGCTCACTTGAAGAATTTTTTTGTAAATTACTGCAATAAGAAAAGCGTAAGAGTTCCTTATCAAATATCAAAATTAACATTAAATCTTCTGTAAACAAATTGAATTTTTGTTATCGATTATTAATCTTGCTTTTGTAGATTTCTTAGTTAGGATTGTAGAATTTTTAGTTCACAATTCATGGCTTTGATTTTGACTTCAAACATGGATGTTTATAATGACTCAGAATTTACTTAGCAAATTTGAGAACAAACAATCTGAATCTTGTAGATTTATTAAAATTCTTATCTTAATTGCCAAAAGCAAATCTCATCCTTTTTAAATTTCTCTCTTTTACCTGGATTATTACTGTAAAATCACACTTTTAAAACATTCCGATTTTATCTGTTATGCAAACAAATATTTTTCTTTCTATTGACTTGTATCTAAAAATAGTACTAATAAAAATTAATTGAAATGAAAAAAAAAACTAAATGCATATTTAGTTGTATATCTTTATTTCTTGGAAGTCAGGTCAAATTTTTAGTCACTTTGATGACCTGATTAACACTGTTTGTTTTGAATTTACTTGTAATTCAAAGCTTTGATTAGTTGATAATAAAATATTACATAAATGTGTTTTGAAAAACTACATTTATAATAATTAGGAAAATCACAGTATTTTAGAGGAAATCTTTAATTGATATGACATATATTACTGAAACACTTTTTTTCAAAATGAAACTTTTAATATTTACTAATATTGTTTTGTAAAATTATATAATTTGAAATATTAATTATGACCAAATTTATTGCATTATTTTGTTTTTATACATGATTTAAAATATTATAATGGATCTTTTAAATATATTTCATTTGTTTGGATACATTTATACTTTTATTTTATTCTTATTAAATTGTGTCAGTTATTCTTCTGATATGTGAGCTTCAAAGATATTTATATTCATTTATATAACTATGATTTAATAATGTATGTTTATTGTTAACAAATCATTATTACCTATTGTATAAAACTACATATGCACCAAATTTAGATATAATTTTTTTTATTTCCTTCATATTTAAAGAATTTTTGATTTTTTCTGGAATTATATAATGAATAAGCATCAACAAAATTTTAACAGTTCTTAATTTATTTTTATTAATATGATTGTCTTATAATATAATTTATACTTAAAATATTTTGCTTGTTAATTAGTCATTATGTATTTTGGTTCATATTTTTTGTATGTTTTAAGTTTATTAGACCCTTGCCTATAATTTTATAGATAATATGAAATCTTATGTTATTTTGATTTCTAATTATTCTATTTCTATTATTCTATTATCTTTCTATTTCTTATACATATTTTCTTCATTACACAAATATTTAATTCATTTCTTTTAAATGATTCTGCTATAATAATGGTGACATAAATCATTGTTTTTCAATCCTTTTTGATATGCAAAGAACTATGATTTTATATAATTTAATGATTATATGCATCATCATATCAGTGATCAATTTTCAAATTTTGTAGCCTTTGCAGTATCCTTTGTAAAGTAATAACCTAACATAAAATAAATTATTGAATTTGTTTGGGACAAATATCCCTTTTTTATATTTTGACATTTAATATTAATGGATTTCTACTTACTACAACTTTAATCGATCTTATTTTTTGTGATATCTCACTAGGCTAAGATGAAAGTAATAATAAGTTGTTCAGAAAGTATTTTAATTTTCCCACATGGATCAGTTTTTTTTGCTGGTAAAAACCAACCATTGTATAAATGTGGAATCATGCTGCTGACAAAAAGATGGTAAAAGGATTGGGCTGAATGGGCAATATAATTCAATAAAATATTTATTTGCTATATGTTTTTCATGTCATAAAAAATGAAATTACTTTCTGAGCAACTCATTATTTAGTTTATTCTAGTAATGCATTTCATTCAATTTTTGTGTGTGTGTTGTATATATATATATATATATATATATATATATATATATATGTTATAAATATATATGTTATATATATATATGTTATAAATTTCCCTCAATTTTGCTTTTTGATTAGTATGTTGCATTAGCAGAAGATAGAGGAATTAGTAATTTATTTTTACCTTTTAAAAAACATTTCAAAATTTAATTTGGTTAGAAAATTTATCATCATTTGTCGCAGTGTATACATATGCAATAAATATTCCTCAACAATAATTTAAGGCATCTCAATATATATAAATGATGTTATCTTTACTTATTGTAATTTGTGCATTTTCATTCATTTTAATATCATGAAATACTATAACAAAAAAAGCGATATTAATCTCTTCTACATAAGCAATAAAATTTTTATTAGAATGTGGAAAAAATACTTTTTTCATTATATTCTGATATAATAGAAAAATTATTGATATTTACAGAAATGATATCAGGTTTTCTTTTATTTCAGACTTTGCACCAAGAATAATTGATAAGTTACCATCGAAGGTTGATCTTATTGAAGGTGAATCATTAGTATTAAAAGCAAAGTTAAATGGTAAACCGTTTCCAGAAGTCAAATGGTATGTATTCTTTCATGATAATTATTTTATTAAAATGAACTGACAAGAAATTTAACTTTTAATTAATAAGATACATTACTCTAAAATTTTATGCTCTTATTCTTATTTTTCCGTATATTTTATTTGTATTTATCAAAATATTTATGTCATTTTGATCAAAGAAATGAAAAATTCCTAGTGAGAGTGCAAAAACCCATTGAATATTGAAACTGTTTTCTTATTAAAAATGCAATATTAAATTTAAATGGAAACATTCTATTTTTAAAAAGTTTCAATTAAATCATATAGGTTGTTAAAAATATTTATCGGACTTATTATAATTAATTTTTTTCTATGGTGTTATATATATATATATATATATATATATATATATATATATATATATATATATATATATATATAAATAATGAAAGGTAAAATTTTATTGCATAAAAATTGTTTTATATTTTATTAGGGTGAAAGATGGTAAGCCTCTGAAACCAAGCAGTAGAATAAATATGTCTGTATCACCAGATGGAGTTGCTGAGCTAAGCATAAATGATATGACTCATGATGATGCTGGAAATTATAAAATAGTTGCTACAAATGATAAAGGACAATCTGCATCTGATTGTGATGTGGGGGTGGCATGTAAGTACCTAATTTATTTATTTAATGCATTAAAAATTAAATTTTAATAGTTTGTATTTTTTTGTAAACACTTGCACATATTGCATTAACTGATTATTAAACTTTAAAGATTTTGTGTCCTTAAAATTACTTATTTTCCTTTTCATGCTAAATATTTTTGCACATGTTTTTCTCCATTCTTATAATAAGTATTATAATGGTATCAATTTCATCTTTCAATTAATAATATGTAGCCTTGAATTAATAGAGTTATTACCTGATGAACCTGTATAAAATTTAATTTTCTATTTATAAATAAAATAAATATGTATAGTTCAAGTATTTTTAAAAATTGAATCTACTTGGCGTATATATTGCTGTCATTGGAAAAAATACTATATTCCAAGTGTAATAAATAGTTTATCAAAATGTCTTGGCAGTGTAAAACTCTTTTGTGACTTGCTTAAACTGCTCTCATACATGCTGAGTCTTATAGGCCCAGTCTTTCTCATAACACAGTGTAAAAACATCTGCTTTTCTTGAAAGCATTTCAGATCTTCAGTAACTGTATTCATGGTCAACTACTTTCTGATTGTTGTATATTTCCACATTTCTGAATTTCCCTTTCATCGAAATTTTTAATATCAACGTCTCATAGGCCGGGAACACATTCTTGTGTATTTATATTTAATGAGCTTTTTTTAGTTTCATGAAGTAAAATGAAATTATATTAGTAATACAAGGATAAAAGGAAATGTCTTGAAGCCATACTCAAAATGTATCAATTGAGGAAGAAATAAATTATGAAGAAATTTCTAGGGAACATAAATCTTCAACGAATAAAGATAATCATCCTCACAATGATTCAGGAAAAAGAAAAACATTTAACTTCAGATTTGCTATATTGGCTAAAACAACTCAAAGCAAGTAAAATTAAGAATCAGAAAAATTTATGAAAGAATATAGTTATAACAGAAGCTCACACCAATCCCCTACTCTAAAATTTCATAGAATAGTTAATAATACACTCTTTAGCAAGTGTACTAAGTTAGCCAATAAGATAAAAACTTTGAGTATGAAAAATATATCAAGTTTCCCTCAGTAAAAAAGACAAAAATAATATATTGTGCCAAATGTAAAAAAGTATGTGTATTGAACACTAACACCACATGCGTTTAAAAAGAAAATTTCAAATAATGTATTTTTGTCATTATAAATTTTTAATAAAAGCATAATATCTGTTATTTAACAGAAAATAATTTTAGTGTGGTAAAAGTAACTTTATTATTATTATTTGACAAAAGTTGCAGACCAGACCTTGTCGACCCAAAGTGCATTTTAATTCATGTAGTTTCAGCATACCTTTTCCTTGGTTAAAATAGATTCCTATAAAAAGATATCAAATTATTTTTGTGAAAACAAAATGATTTTTAAAAAGTTGTTTAAAAAGTCGAGAAAGTGTTTTGCTCATGAAGCAAAACACTTTAGCAATATATAGTATATATTGCTGTTAAGTACTTCAGTTATTTTAGTTGTAAATGAAATAAATACATGAATTTTAGAAGAAAATAAAATTTATTTAAACATTTTTTGCATATTTTCATTTTTTCTTGTAATTTAATTTATATCTCTTTTTAATTTTTTATTTGTTTTATTTGCTTTTTTATTTTATATTACTTTCATAAATCACTTAAGTGATTTATGAAATTTCTGAGTTCAATGTTTACATTGAGTTTGAATCTATGATCATTTTTAAATTCTAATCTACAGTTTTCTTCATTTATGTTTTATTAAATTTTTTACATTTTTACCATAAAATTTAAAGTATAATTTATTTTAATAAAATTAGGACATAAAATAATTTTTCCCCTGTTATAAAATTAAGCATTTCTTTTATAAAGTAGCATACAAAATAATAATAAATAAAGATTTTCAAATTGAAATTATTCATTTTATTGCATTAGTTAAGGAAAAGAACAGTAAACCATTTGTTGGACAACTACATCCTCTAGATGTTATAGTTGGAAAGCCTATTTTGCTAGAAGCTAAAGTAACTGGAATTCCATCTCCAAAAATAGATTGGTGAGTGAGACTTGTTCTGTATAAATGACTTCCATTATCTTCAATATTTAAATATATTTTAATAATCTCTCCAAAATAAACAAATAATTTGTAACCCTTGTAAATTTTCAAAGTATTCTTTGGTTTTATGTACATTCATATTTTTAAAATTATCTATTGACTAAAATTAAATTTTGTAAAACAATTTTATTGGGGAGAATTAATAAAAACTAACATTTTCACAAGAAAACTTATTTTTAATACCATTTTTATAAGATATTATTATTATAATATATCAGGTTTTACAACTGTGTTATCTAAATATTTTTATAAAACTTATATGATATATAATCAGAAAAATAAAAAGAATTCTGCAAACTATATATTTCTATATTTTGTTTTATTTCTTTACTTTTTAAAACTGGATTGAGTAAAGTCAAAATAATATTTTCTCATAAAATTAAATTCGTAATATTTTTAAAACAATTTCAATTTTTTTATTATAAAAACAGTATTTAATTTACAAAATGATTATATTAAAAATGTAATTAGACATTGATATTATGCATCTGGATATGCATGAAAATTGAAAAATCTCAATTCTTTATATATTTCCTTCATCTTAACTTTATTTTAAAAGAATGATACTTTTAAAATTTTAAATAAATTATCATAAATATTGCTGAATTTATTACTCCTTTAACTCTCTTTTATTGTTACTAATTTTGATATATATATATATATATAATGTCTAAGCATTTGTGAGCAAAGAACATAAGAAAATTCTCTTCTCTAATGTCTTATATTGACAGGGGAAAATATAGAATGTAACAATTATTTATTGATTACATACAAACTTATCATTTATATTAATTCATAAAATATGCAACTTATATCTTAATCATATGTGAATTGCCAAAATTTCCCCAAGCTTAAATTTTACTAAGCATATTTGACAAGTGCAATTATTTTTTGTGTTGCACACAAATACACTAATTTGTACTAATATACTTATGCATGTAAAAAATTTATTATAGCATTGATAATGAATGGACTTAATTTTTCTTAATAATTTATTTTTTTAATATTTTGAAGTACTTTATTATTTCTTTACTGTGATACCTAATCACTTGTTTTACAATCTGTTTTTCTTTGTATTTACTTTCATTTTTTTTTTATTTATTTATTTTTTATTTTTTATTTTTTTATTTTTTTTTATTTATTTATTTTTTTTTTGTTATTTTTTATGTAAATAAATTTTGTATGTTTAGTACAACTCATAAAGTTGATCTCCTGCCTATTTTTACTTTATAGATAACTTGTTTTGTTTATAAATTTTATTCATGCTGTAAAGCACATTATTTTCAAATAAAAAAAAATCATTAAAAAGTTTTATATTTATTTGCATTTCTGACTGAAATTTTTAAAAGAAATTTCAGATCTTAGCGTTTGTTAAATATATAACTATTTTATTTTATGAATTTGGGAAAATTCTTCTTAATTTTTATGCATACATTTTTTTTTAAATTCTACAAATTTTTTTAATGATATCTCTTACAGAGCAATTTCTTAATATTTTTGCCTTGTTTCTTAAATTATTTATAATTCAAATGTCTATGTAGCACTAAAACTTATTTTCAAAATTATTTTGATGCAAGTTGTTTCAGAAGTCTCACTACTGTGTAATTGCATAACTCATTTTCATTATAGCAAATAGTTTATGATGTGTTACAGTAATAATTTGTGTGTTATGGATACTTATTAAAAATTGATTAGTTTCAGCATTTTAGTACACTATCAAATAAATAATTATAACAAAGATGTATAAATTTGCTTAGGTTTAAAGACGAGGATAAATTAGAATCTAACCCCCGATTAAAAATTTCCGAAAGTGGTGGTAAAGCAGTCCTGAGTATTGAAGAAGGAAAACTGGAAGATGCTGGAGAATATAAATTAGTGGCTACTAATGACCTTGGAGAAGATAGTTCAACAGCTTCTGTCCATGTGTCTGGTAAATACTGATTTTTATTTGTATTATTGAAGAATAAATATTTTTCACTTTTCCCCATAAATGTTCATATAATTATTAAAAGTTTAAATTTCAGTCATTGAAAATATTTAATTGAGCAGCTCATATATCAAAATAGTTCATGAAAAATATTCCAGATAGATAATTTTCACTTTTTGTATTATTTAATTTGGAAAACTGCTTTATTAAGTTAAAACTCCTTGAGAACATTTTCTTGTGAAGTAATTAAATTTATTTTTAATTAAAAATTTTTAACTGTGCAATACATTTTGTAATTAAACTTTTGAATGTTTTGTATTAATGAATTTTCATATGCATTTTTGTATTAATATATGTGGTCATTTTATTTTTTAAATCCTATATTTCCTTTAATTTTATTTTTTTCCCTTAATCAAGTGCTTAATTAGGCTTGAATCTTATTGAAGAAAATCCATATTTAATGATGCCTCTGCTTTAATTAAAAATATTATGTAAAAATTTAACTTGTTATATGAAACCTTATCTAATATTAATCAATGTAGATTTTACATGTGCTTAAGTTTACCATGCAAAATTCAATTTCAACTCATTCATGATAATAATATGTTGTTGCTTTAAAACTGTAAAATTTTTACCGCTATAAAAATAATCTTATTCATAACTATTATTTAGCTCAGTTATTGAACTTCTAATTAATTTAAATTTAAAATAAATAGTATTCTTAATGAATGAAATGGAGTCAATAAAAATCAAAATATTTCCATTTTATTAAAATTGAAGTAAGTGGAAAAATATACGAAATATTTCTATGTACTTTAAGAATTTAGAGTTTATGATTTTATCAATAGCTTTCTTTATATTAGGCAATGTCTAAAATGATACAGTGAAAAAGAAATGTTTGAGAATATGTTAAAATTGTTTTCAAATATGAAGTTTCTTGCTATGAAGATTATTTCTAATTTATATTTTGAGGTTCATAAATGCATTCATAAATATGCAGGTTGTTAGAATTTTATAATGAATAGAATTATATAATAAATGAAATGAAATTTGTTCTGGTTTTTTCAAAGAAATTATATTTTTGGTTGAAAGAAAATTATAATTTCTTTCTTGTTATACAGTTTAATTTTGGGCATTAAAATAATATTCCCATAAACTTTGAAAAACTACAAATACCAAGAAAACTATAAATTATCAAAAATTTTAAGCTATAAGTCAGAGAATAAATATTTAACAAAAATATATTTCAAATGATAAAAACAAATTTTATTTAAAACAAATGGTACAAAATGCAACAATGCAGAGGTGCCACATATCTGACAAGCTCAAGAAGAAGAAGAAAACACTTAAGTTAGCATTATCTGAATAATATGTCCCTTTTACTTGTATAATGTTTTCAAACCCAGAAAATGCTTAACATTAGAAAAAATATATTGTTTGAATTTTCATCGTTAATAAACGCATGCATTATATTTTATATCGATTTATGATAAAGATGTGAATAAATTACAGTAATTGTAATAAGTGTTGTGGAATTAATATCCTACTTTTATTAGTTGTAATCAAAACTAATAAAAGTAGGATATTAATCCTCTTCATATTTTTTATGATACTCTTACTCTTATTTTATCTGGCTTATTATTTTATATATTATATTATACTTATATTTATCTGGCTTATTCTTCTGATTTATCCAAAATATTCTAAAATATAGTTTCCTTAAATTATTTTTTAATTACAAAAGAAATGGCTAAAATATTTAAAAATCATAACTTTTCTGAATTAATAAAATAATTTCATTTTTGCATTTACTTATTTTATTTATGATATAAAAGAGTAGTATTTATAATCTAAATCATAAAATCCATTTAAGTATTTTTGTTTAAATTGTTTTTAAATCAATCAAGAAACAGGTTTCTTATACTGATTTCACTTTATCATATATAAATGTTGAATATGGGGATATTATTAAGTTCTAAAATTTAAAGAAATTTTGTTTTACATTTTTAGTTCCTGATTTAATATCTTAAAAGCTTGATCTCTACTAACTTTTAACCTCACATCAGCGTTAATAAATGTTAAAAAAAAATCTTTTCAAATATTTGTGAGAATGTGATGATAATTTTTGAACTAAAAATAAAATAGTTTTATATAAAAATGCAATAAAAAAATGTTACTTATATAAATAAACATTAAATGGTTTTCAATATCTAAAAATTTTTGACATCTATGATTCCAATTCTAAATACCCTTTATGGAGATCCTATCCTAAATTTAATTGTATAAATAAAGAATGGCTGTAAATATTAAAAATGCGTGTCATAAGATATTCAAATGAAATTCTTTATAATGTACAGCTTTTTTATTATTAAACTCAATCTCTACATACAATCAGTTATATATACAATCAGTTATATATATATACTTGTGTGTGTGTTAAATGTATAATTTATCTTTTTAATTTGCTTATTATTAACTTTCGTATTTAATTTACATTAACTTACAGGATTAAATTCTATAATGTGGTAAATTTTTTAAGTATATTTAACTAAATAATGAAAACAGTTTAATATTATCAGAAATGTAAGTTTGAGGATGTGGTTTTAATAATAAATAATATTTTATTTTATTGTAGAATTTAACTTAACATAAGTTGGAAAATACTTGAAAAATCAACAGAAATTTTTATGCTTTTATTTTTATAAAAATAAATGAATTTTTACAATATTAACACAGTTTCCATGATTATATTATATACAGCTTTTAATCTCTAAAATAATTTTTTATTTGTGTTGAATTTATTATTAGATTAGTAAGTTATTTGTCTCAGTGAATCTTGTATTTTAGATCCTGGTAAAAAGCCCTCAATTGTCAAAGAACTCAAAACTACAAAGTTATTAGAGGGAGAAGAAGGCAAATTACAAGTCGTTGTTTCTGGAAATCCTATGCCAACTGTTGCTTGGTAATTTTTATCATTTTAAATGAATATTATTGTCAGAATTTTGAACTTTTTTATAAAAATATCTCAATGCACTTAATATATTTAAGTGTATGTATTCTTGAATGCAAGTTTGATGACATTTTGAATTTTTTTTATCATGCTTATTTTTAACGAAAACCTCGAGCATAAATTACTAAAAATACTGTGTAAGTATTAAAATCTATTTTCTCTTGAAAGATTAGCTAAATGACATGTTGTTAGATATTATTTTGCAATTCCATACTTTATATACCAATGATCTTTAATTTAAAAAATACTTATTTTATGTAAGATTCTTATTTTGTCTTAAATAATAGCTTTTGACATTTTTTATTCTAAATTATATATATATATATATATAAATAAAAAATATACGATAACTTTAAATATAATATGTATAATGATAACTTTTGTATGTTACATTTTATTTATTTCACTCAGAAATGTTTACTTGTTGATTGAAAATTATAAATGTACAAAATACATTTGCAAAACTGTTTATTTAAAATAATGTGCATTGAAAAAGCTTTTAAGCATTAATATGTAATTATAAATGTATGATATATTAAAGAAATTTATGTTTAATGCTTATCTAAATACAACAGTTTTAATGACCCAGGACAAATAAAAAGTAAGCAGTGTTTAAAACTCATTTGTAAGTGCATCTTGGATCAGCAAATCTTTAAATAGGAATACTCAGGGACATCTGAGTTTGTATTATTCTGAGTAAGCAGTTGGATTAGATAAAAAAAAAACATTGCACATTTGCTTTTTCCTCTTGTGCCATTCCCTGTACAATATTTCTTTCAGAAAATAGTTACAAAATTTATGTGTGCTTTTTTTAAGGATGCATAGTGGAAAAAATGTTCTGGAAGGTCAGCATTGTACAGCAACTATGGATGATAGTGGTCTAGCAACTTTGACAATTCATGATGTAAAAACCGAAGATGGTGGAATGTATACAGTAATTGCTTCCAATAAATTGGGAAAAGCTAGTAGTGAAGCTCCTGTTATTGGTAAGCTGATTTTAGTAAAAACTAAATTTTGTTATAAATATAAAACTTACTAAAATTAAGACTTACAATCTTTGTACTTTTAATATAAAAATATTTTCATACTTTTTATTCAGTTTTTGCTGATGAAATTTTTTGTTTTCTCTCTCTCTCTATTTTTTATATCTCAATATATTTGTTGAAATTATTCAAATGATGATTAACTTCTTTAATTAATTAAAGCAATATTAGTTCTTAAAGTTATTACTAATTAGATAAATCAGTAATTTTAATATGATTTCTAATGTGAATTTAATGTATATAAACTTATATGACTAGTCTAAATAACATATGGATAATTTATTAAAAAAAATTCTCAATTAAAACGGAAATTTTTTATCAATGAATAGATTTGAATAACATTCTGTTTTATGTAAGGATCCTTAATTTTGAATGAAATTAACTGAAATGGTTATTAATAGAAGTAGAATACAGAGTGTATTTATTTATTTAAATTTTTATGAAAATTTATAACCTAAGTTTTAAAATCTTAATAATTTATTTTATAATCATAAATATTTTTTGAAAATTTGTTTGTTTATATTAAAGATTTAACTGTATTTGAGTCTTATTATTTAACATAATTTTTTTCCTCTTCAATTCATTTTAATATAAAATAATTTTAATTGTAAGTTCTTAATTTATATATAATGATATGTATAATTTTCATAGCCTTTTTGCTTTTCTCACTATCAGTTTTATTTTGCAGTTGTTCCATCATCTAAAACCGATTCTGAGAAAGGAAGGAAACCAGCAAAGGTTTTTGAATTTTTACAAGCTTTGATGCCCCAGCTTATTCCTGAAGGTAAACCTTGCACCTTAGAAGCCATAGTAACAACTGATCCTAAGCCAGTGTCTGTTAAATGGTAAGAGTGAAATTCGATTAATTTTCCTTGGTTAACATTTTTACAAAAAGGGAAAAATTCCTTTATAGAAAATTAAAATGAGATTCTTTATAACCTAACATAATATAAAATCTATTTTTAATATGTTGATTTTGAAGATAATGAAAAAACATGTGACTTTTATAATTTGAAATATTGAATGGGGTGATCTTTCTCTTGAGCTTATAAGAAAAGAAAATATTTTGCTTTGATTTATCTATTCATCGCTACAAATATTTGAATATGTATAGAACTGTAGAATCATTTAAGCAAGTATTCTTTCTTATTTTTTTTTTTTTTTTTTAGTTCCACATGATAAATTTAAAATATACTCTTTTTCTTTGCATAATTTTCATTTTAGTATTAATTTTACTTTGTATTTTGCTATATCTTTTAAGCATCAGTGAAATACTATTGAGAGATTTTTATTGAGAGAGCATAATTTATAGGTATTGTTTCATTTATAAAACAATAATATTTGCTTATATTAGCTTTAAGTAATGATTAATATTTATATTTTGTCATCAAATATATCATTTAATACATTGGAATTAAAATAAAATGTAAAAGATCTAGAGTTAAATTTTTATAGATTTAATTTAGTTCTAAGCATTTAGAATTTTGTGTTTATTTTCATTGTTTATGTTTTCATTTTTTACATTTTTATAAGTTTAATTTGTACAGTCAATAAACTAAAAGGTTTTTAATTAAATAAATTATTAATAAACATATGAATTAGAAGCCCTAGATCAATATTTTTTTGGCTCTCTTTTGCAGAGATAACAGTTCTTATTCATCTGAGTATCTAGTCTAAATCTTTCTGGGGTATATTTATGTTCAAAGAATATCATGTATTGTCTAAAGAGCTTTTTAAAGTACATAGCACACTTTTCTTTCATCTTATCTTCTTAATAAGATGAAAAAAAAAAATGTTGTCTTCCTACTATATCCCATACTTTTTCTATGGGGTTAAGATTTAGGCTCTGCAATAGTAGGGAAGTTATTTAAAGTCAGACTGTTTTTCAGGAAAGCAATTGTGAATATTTCTGGCATGATCTATATCATTATCAAATATGATGTATCTGCTAAAATAATCAGTAACCACTAAAATATTCAAAGTAAAATGTAACATTACAGAGTACACAGTCTTTACCAATATATCTAGGTATCTCATAACTATTTGTTTATCTTTGAGAAACACCTGTCTTACCAAATTTATTGCATTCTTTCAGTACAAAATAAGATTTAGCTAATATCATTAGACCACATAACCTTCTTCAAAGCTCAAACGTCCAGTATCTTCTTTGCTGACACTTCAAATGAATTTTGCATTTTAGACAGAAATGAGTGGTATTCTAACAGGTACCTAACTATGTATTCCTATTCTCTATGCATAGTTTCAGCTGAAGTCTAGTGAGAAGAGCCTTAGTTGATGATTTTTATCATATGAAGCACATAGAACTGATCTGAATCGTCGTAGAATACATCAATTTGGCTCTTGAAAAACTGTTCAACTGCAGAAATGTCTTCTAGACAAGATCTGTAGATTCTATTTCTAACTTCTGATATGGTTGCTTTCAAGAACTCAGTGCGATGTTCTGCTTCAAACTTGTGGCTCCTGTCTTTTTCAAATGATGAATGATATGACCTTTTTTTCCATTTTATTTCATTCATTGTTAAATGCTTTCATGCACCCTACTTATGCTAGTATTCTAACGATATGTAAAACCCATCATAAAAAAGAATTCTCATACTTCATTCTTAGCATCATTGATTAGAAAGGTCAGAAGTAAAAAGTTCAATTTCATTTCTTTTTTAGTTTAAAATCTGAATTTTGAATCTTAATTTTTGAAAAATTTAAAGATATGATTTTAAGACTTCTTTTATCTTCAATTTTTTAATCATCTTATTTAAATAATTAGATTAAACTATTAAAGAGTAGAATCTAAATTAAAGTTTTGTGTTTATGTTTTAATTAATCCATTTACACAAGTATAAATTATTAGCATCTAACGAGTTATTAATGTACTATATTACTTTATAGTAAACATCCCAGTAATTTCTGTATTATTTTAATGAAATAGCTGAAAATTTTATAATTAAAGTTTGCCTTTAAAAAAATTCATCATTATCAAAATTTGTATTGATAAATTAAAGATATCTAAATTATTCTTTAAAATAATTTGCACAAGCTAATGATATATTATATATGTAAACAAATTATTTTATTTACTTACATAAATAATATATTTTTATTTACATTGTTAATTCCACTTATAACATTATTGCATTTTTCAGAAAGATATGTTATATTTTTAACTTGTAAATGTAAAGTTATACTTTTTTAATTTATGTTTAATATTTTTTATTATTACAATTAATATCTTAAATAATTAATTTTAAATAAATAAAAAGTAATTAATTTTAAATAAACCATTTTCTTTCTTTATTGTTCTTGAATAATAGATTATAAATGCTAAAGATTTTCAATAATCCAATGAAATTTTGAGTATATATCTTTCTATTTATAGTAATTGTCCAAGAAATTAAAAACTCAAGCATACAATTTTTTTTTTTTTTTTTTGTTATTCAAATGCTTTATTAACTATCATTATATTTCATTTAATAAAAAGTAATAAATTACTTTAAAAAAATTGTAGTTTGAAAACATTTTAATAATCTTATGTATTTAAATTATCATGATTATGTGTTGGATAGCTTATAACTTTTATTAAATTATGTATTGTAAATTTATATGTTGATAAATGTAATAATATTGTGATAATTAATATTTTTGTATTTTGACATTTGTCAGGTTAAAAGACGGTAAAGAGATTCCACCTTCTGAACATATTGAAACTTGTGAAGATTCTACAGGAAAATTTAAATTATGCATTGATCACATGACTCCAGCAGATAGAGGAAAATATGCTATCATTGTGTCAGATGGTGAAACTGAAATTAAAAGTGAAGCTATGGTGAATAGTGAGTGAAACCTTTTAATCAGATAATAATTTTTTTGCAGTTTTATTTTTACAGTACTGTATTCCAAGGAAAACGTTCATGAATTTATTTAAAAAATATAAAGAAAAGTTATTTTATATATTATATTATGAGCCTTTTAAAACAGTATTTGCATTTTAAACTATAATGAAAACTAGTAATTTTATATTGCAAAATATATAATTATACTTACAAATAAGATAATGTAATGTTTCTGATTAATGCCAACAAATAGATATTGTTGATTGTCAGACTAACTGGGGTTTCATTTTTTGAGTATTTTGAGTCGTGATTTTAAGATTTATGGAACATTTTAAATTCTATGTTTGAGAGTAACTCTAATTATTATTTTTTTCCACTTTCAGAATAGAAATCATTTCTTGTTTAAATGAACAGTTTTAGATATTTAATTTCAAATATATTTTCTACAAAATTTTTTGGTTTATTTTTTACATATAAAATATATTGCTTTTTTAATTTTAAGTCTTTTATTATTTTTCATTAGTTTATTTTCTTATTTCTTAAAAGTAGCTTTTTATTCATTTCTTATTTAAAATAATGCGTTTATACGAAAAAATGCATTTTAATAAATTTAAATAAATATAAATAAATTTTAATAAATTTAAATGTGTGTTTCATATGATCAACATAGATGTTTAAATTAATTTAAAAATTAAAATTAATAATAATCATTTTTAGTTAATATTTTCAAAATTTATATCTTTACACATACTTTAAACATAAATAGTTTATTCAAAAATGTTGAATATGAGTTAAAGTTTATGTTTAAACTTATTTATGAAGTTAAATTTAAGTCAACAATTTAGGAAATTTAAACAAAGTTATAAATATATACTAAATTATATTTGAAATAATTTTAGTAATAAATATTATATTAACTGAATTTATGAAATATGACATTTTCAACATTGATATACAAATTGACAATTTATAAGCCAGGTTGCTGTAAATTAATGAAATCTAATGAAGAATATTTTTAAAAAGAATGTCAGATTATTTTATTACATTTATTGATATCACTTAATGTTTAAATTTACGAAATATTTCCTATTAAATTTTTTTCCAAATGATCTTTTTTATTGCCAACAGATGAATTGTAATATTACAATAATAAGTGTTGTTAGAATTAAATGATATTTTAGTTTCAAAAACTTACAGAACAATAATGTTTTCATGTTTAAAGTTAAAATATACATTCTAATTATAAAAACAATGATGAAATTTGAAAGCTAATTTATTTATAAAAAGTCATCTGCATTAGTATTTTTCACTAAATGTCATATCCATGTATGTGAGTAAAGACACTTCCTTGCTTGCTAATTCTTGTTAAATTCTTGCTGTGGAATTTTCAAATTATAATAAATAAATTAATGTGTCTAGAAATTGTGGTTGAAGTGTGTATAAAAATAGTACTTAATTGAACTAAAAAATTCTATATACATTTTTTTATTTACAAATTATGTATATAATTAATAAACTTTCTTTTTGTAATTGTATATGATCATGCCTAAATGTATTGTATTATTTTATTTTGTTTCTTTGTAAATTAAAAAAAGTATGGCTTAAGTTGTAATTTAAAAAAATAAAATCTTTTACTTAGTTATTTTTATAATTTGGGCAGTATATTTTGTCAAGGTGATTAGATATCAAATTTTAATATCTTCTGAATTAACTTTGGGATAATGTTTATATTTGTTAAAAGATCTTTTAGGGTTGCAAACTTAACACTGTAAAATTTGAAAATGTCTAATCCTTTTAATAAGATATATTTTCTATCCATTTATAGTGATGCCTGCTATGCCAGGAATGTCTGGAAATAAACCATATTTTGTTAAAGGCTTAGAACCAGTGAAAGTTTCTGAAGGACAGACAATATCTTTGAAAGCTGAATTACCACCCCAGTCTGCTTGCAAAATTAAATGGTAAAAATATGAACAATTTACAGATTTCTTAAAAAGAGTACTTTTGACACTTTTTTGTTTTCTTATTTAAAACTGCCTGCCTCATATGTAAATCATTTTTAGAATATTATTATAGCTGATTTTACAGTGAAAACTGTTTAATGTAGGATGAACTTCAATGAAAGTTTAAACAAAATGCAAAAATATTTTTTAAGTTATTCCTTTTTTATATCCTTCAATTCATTCAAAGTGAATGTTTTTCATAAATTTCAAATTCTTTAGTGAAATTTTTCATTTTACTTTTATTTCAAAGGATGAAAGATGGTGATGATGTAGTAAAAAATGATAGAATTCAAATGTTAGAACAACCAAATGGCGCTATTGCACTTATCATTGAAGGTGCTACACCAGAGGATTCTGGGAAATATGTAGTCATTGCTACCAATGATGAAGGCAAAACTAGAAGCTCTGCTATGGTTGCTGTTGTAGGTAATAAAATATTAATATTTTCTCTAATTTTTTTAATAAAAAGAACAATTTTTATAAGCTTTTGTACAAAAATCTCAAGTTTTTAGATTAATAATATAAAAAATTACTATATAATTTTTTTATAAGCATATACTTGGGGAAGCAAAATTTCTTTATTAGGGCAGTATTTTATAAAGAGTGAAAGAGTGATTTCATTTTATTTATCTCTGTAAATAAAAGTGTTACATGCATGCATACATACTTAACACATACATCGGTACATAAATTCATAATTAAATTAATGTTTTTAAAACAAATTATACATATTTATATATATGAATAATGTGATTACAAATCTTATAAAACATTTCTTTGACAAAGACAAATTTTATTTAAACTAAATTAACTGCGAGATTTATTTTTCTGTAAAGTTTTTTTAGATTTTGCTTCATTACTTGTACGCATTTTTCTTAAACATTTAGGTGATGGATTTAAATTACCTGAAATTGTTGAATCATTGAAGCCTGCTTCTTTTGTCCATGGAGAACCAGGAAAATTAACAGCAAAAATTGATGGCGAGCCTCGACCTGAAGTTAAATGGTATATATCGATATTTCATATAATGAAAATTGTGATTTCTCTAGTTCAAGCTTTCATCTATTCTGTATATCAGGATGTTATGCTGTTTCAACAAATTGTCTTTATTTTATATTAAATTTTGATTCTTGTAATTTTTGGTCAATAATTTTACATGTAACTTTCTAATTTCCTAACTTTTTTAAAATATGATTTTTTTAAATCATGTTTCTTGCATTTAATGACATTACTAACATTTGACTAATCGAATTTTACAAACAGTTTATTTTACTTTGCAATAAATAAGTATTAATTTTTTTAAACAACATTTACTATTTCAAAAATCTATATGTAAAAATTAATTCTACAAAATGATTGTATTTTATATTTTATTCCACATCATTATTTAGTGAAATAAAATATATGATGCAAATAATTCAATTATAAAACATTTAATATAAATATATGCCTACATTTATTTTGAGCAATAAACACTTTCCCCTATAGATTATGTATTAACTATTAATTGTAAGTAGCATTCTTTTTTGTTATAGTTCATTTTGCTTTTTTCTCTGTGATTAAGAGTGCTCCTGAAACTTGGAATTAGTTTTCATTATTTAGTTTTTTTAGTATCCATGGATTTATCTATTTTATTAGAGATTCTAAGTTACTCATAGCAGTTACTTGCTTTGTCAGATAGTACTGTTTGTTTTAATTATCTATTCTGTTGAATTTTCATATTTATCTTATATTAGATATAAATAAATTTGGACTAAAGGAATAACAGTAAATTTTCAATTAATTTAAGAAAAGAATAACCCACATCTAAAAATTATTTTTAATATAAAATTGTCCATAAATTAGACAACATATTAAGTATAGTATTAATTGATCTACAAATATATTGCTTTACTTTATGAGAAAATTTTAAGTTTAAAAGTTTTATCAATTAAGATCAAAATAAATGAAAAGGTAAAAAAAAAGTGTTTGCTTCTGTATTGTGTTATCAAACGATTTATTTAAAATAAGGTCTGTGCATCATCTAAAATCTCTTATCTGTTATCTCCAATATCATTTTAACTTTTAACTAAGAATTTTATTTGATATTTTTATCTGTACTGTTTAAAGTTATGTTAATAATTTTTATAATGTTTAAAACAGGATGTTACTCATACATAATTAAGTTATCACTACATTTTTAGCTGTTTAATGATTAACCTTTGATAATTTAAAATATATTGAATTATATTTTAATCAAATTCTTCGGTAATTAAATGCTAGGTTGAAAGATGGTTCACCAATAGAACCTAACGATAGAATTAAGATGACCCAAGATCCTGATGGAAATGTATCTTTAGAAATCCAGGCAGTCAAGCCAGATGATGCAGGGAAATACACCTTACTTGTATCAAATATTGGTGGTGAAACCAGAAGCTCAGCTAAAGTAGACGTTATTCGTAAGTTCAAAAACTGAGATAAATTTTTGCTTAAAAGAAAAGTTTTCTCTATATGAAAGAAAATTCTGCTTGTTAATAAATCATTTTATTTTTTGTAAATAATATTTATTCAATGTATTATATATGTAAACACTTGTGTTCCAATTTAAAACTTGTTTTATTTTTACTGCATCTTTACTTATGATAC
>JAPDSC010046057.1:423-11502 GCA_026290005.1 Latrodectus geometricus
AAATTATGCCTATATTTTTTAAGGCTGATAAGATCCTTTAACAATTTTTTGCTGCATTCATTGATTTCCTTAACCGTTTCACCGCGATTTCGATATATTTCAAAACACCTTTCCTAAAAATAAATTTATTTAGTCAATAAAGTTACGTTTTATTGGAACTCTTAAAACATTTCCAATAATAATCATCACACAGTCAAGTCAGAAAAACAAACTTTGTTCTTATTAAATGTTATTTTTGTGAAACTTATGAAAATGACTCATAGACCTAAGTTATTGTTGTAAACTAGAAAGCTGGAAAGGCAACACGTTGATGTCAAATATTTTTGTGGAGAATGATTTCGGCAAATAAATCAAAACCTTCGGACAAATTATCTAATCTTGATTCATAAAATTCTGTTTATGTTAAAATTGTAAATAAAGAAGTATCAGCAAATTTTAAATGTCTATTTTTGGAAATCAAAAATAGGTTTTCTCTTCATCTCTAGTTAAATGCACAAAATCGTCAATCATAAAAGATGAATTTTGAAAATAAAGTAATTCAACACATCTTCTTTTTCTAAAATTCACTTGAATTTGAAGATTCCAAATACTGTGAAAACATAAATTGTTGAAAGCTCCGATTTTGGAGGCGCTATTTATGCAGTGAATCTGGTTTTCAGCCATAGTTGATAGGAGCTTCTATTTATTAAAATAAGTTGGTAACCATTCTTTGTATGTACAAAAACAAACAATTAGACTTAAACAGCGATTTTTTGCCTTGTTTTTCTGTCATTTACACACCGAATGAAGAAAGGTTCAAGCATCCAAAGTAGTCCAACAAAAGCTCCAATTAAGCCATTTAGGTAGTAGATGTAGTCATAAGATCCCACATTGTCTCGGAAGTAACCTGAAGGAAATTATTCTAAGTTAAAAAAAGAACACAATGTATTTATCAAAAAAAAAAAAAAAAAAATGAAAAATATATCAGATTTATACATGAATCTTTTGACATTATATAAACGGAAATCAGACCAAATGCCTTATCTGTAGCATATTATAATGGTAATAACAGTTTCAATAAGGACTGGTCATCTTCAAGTGAAAACATACATATAAATGATAACATATTAAATGAAATATTCATTCACACATTTATTTTTTTGATTATTAATGATCACATTATATCTTGAATATTACATGCAAGAACTAATTTCTTATGTTTATATTTTGTACTTAAAGTTCTCCCAAGACAAACCGATATGCATGCATTTAATAAAAATTTGTTATATGATCATTCCTTTATTTTAAAATATTTATATTCTCCCTCTTTTTCTTGCAAATACTTTATGAATGAAATATGCAGATTAAATATATAAGTATGTACACATGTATTACTATAAATTATGTTTTATATATGACTTTAAATAATTTCAAACCAAATAATATTATATATTGATTGAAAGGAATGATGCATAAAAAATGGTGAATAAATTGATTAATATTTTTATAAATATAACACAATTTTAAGTTAGCTTTTAATCCTTTATGATAAATTTCCTCTTAAAGTTTTGATGGTCTGATAGTAAGGGTTCGTTCTCATTATCTGAAGTTAATGAGTTCGAATACCGGCTTAACCGAAAATCCGTCATGTTCACTAAAGGCGACTGGGGCAAAATAGGTCGTAGTCACAATATCCTCCATGTTTCCATTCCAAATTAATACTTCTAAGAGCCAGGTCTTGGGCTATCTGGCTTCCTATCTCTGAATTGAAAGACCTAGATGGTGCTGCCATCTATGAGCCAAAGTCGTACTTCAACCCTTGTGAGGGTTTAAAATAACCGAAGATGCTGTTTCTCACTTCATTCGCCCAGTCCCTGACTTTGGCTTGGAGAGGCTTGGCTTCATCATAAATAACAATAACAAATTTCCTCGAAACAAGCCATTGAAGAAAGGCTAAGCGCTGTTTTGTCCTTTACAGATCTTAGGGCTGTCTGGTTTTTGACTGACATTCATAGCACCATTCAATATCTTTCAAACTGGCGAATGGTGATAGAGCCGGAATCGCAATTCTTGGCAAATTTAAGAAGGTCTCGTCACTTTGTGAAGTGCACCTTCAGTGGATTCCTTCGCATGTTGACGTTTGAGGGAATGAGATGGCAGACGTTCTGGCGAAGGAGGATTCTCAAGAACCTTTACCAGCTACCAATTCACTGACATATCTTGAACTGTATTCCATTAGAAGACATACTGACAGGCAGATTTGGCTTGTTTCCCCGAGTTATCCCAGATATCAAGCAGATTGTCCTGGAAGATCCCTTGCTATTGATTGTGATAGATATGTCCAGACAACACTTTCCAGATTCTTCAGTGGACACCTGAGAGGACTCACTTTCGAGAGTGGTCTCAAGGAGCATATGAATTGTCCTAAATGTCAAAATGAACCGGCATCACCGGCACGTATCCTTGAGAGCCTGAGGTTGTCTCTTGAGGACATTTTCAAATCTCCTTTGCTTGTTTTCTATTTTCTGAAAGTAAATGGACTCGTGGATCTCGTCTAGTATATTACTAGACACGGAGATTAGAGAGAAGAAGAAGACAAATTTCCTCTAACAAAATGATTAATTAAATGAAAATAAATATACATATATATAGAATTTTTGCTAAGAAATTTTAATAAGAAACTTATATATAACAATAATAAGAAACATACCAATATAAGCTGGAAGTGCAAATCCTAATAGGCCCGAAAATAAATTAGCACATCCCATTGCAATGGACTGCTCATGACTTCCCAAATATCTAGAAATCAAGACTGGATGCCTGACAAAGAGGGATCCTTGTAGCATTCCAAAAACAGCTAAAGCAGTATATATGGGAATCTCTGAATGCATCATTGGCAAAGTTGCAGTACAGATACCTTGTATTACCATGAATATCATCATGTATTTCGGTAAATTCATGAACCCCCGGTCAGTAATCCATCCTAGACAAAGACGTCCCACTAAATCGCCGAAGGATATAGCTGCAATCACGTACTTTCCATCGTTTTTTTGAAGACCTTTATCTATAGAAAAATCTACAACAGTCGTCATTGCTGTCACAAATGTTATGAAATGAACAGCTCTACAAAGACACACCATCAGAAATAAGGGATTGGCATATAACTTAACTGCTGTTATAATGTGAACTGCTAAAGAATTGGAATTGGATTCGTTCTTAATGTTATCATGATTGTTTTCCGTACAATTTACAATCTCTTCTGATGAATTAATATTATTTTCAAAATGATTTATTTTTAAAAGCTTCCGAAGTTCTGCAATAACAAGTGTAGCTTTGTGCTTGTCTTCTTGAAAATTTTTAATTAGCCACTGTTCATCTTTACTGACCATTTCTAACAAGAATTTTGAAGTAATTGTCTTAGAATCATCACAAGCTTTAGCAATATCTGGTACAGAATTTCCTTTTAATAATTCTGAATCAGGAAATTTTTTCTTCAGGTTAAAACTCCTATTTATATTATTACCAACTGAACTGGTATAATTTCCAATATCAACTTGCAAAAATTCCCTTTTAGAGTGGCTCAGATTTCTATTGAATTCAAATTTTCCTTGTGAATACAAATAAAAATTGTACAAGTGTTCTATCTCTTCCATAATATTGAATTCAAGTGAATCAACATTTTCTCTACTTTTTAATTTTATTAAAGAAAACATTTTCGTAAGAAGCGTACTATTGTCTTTCAAAAATTGTATATCTGGATGTGCATCCAGATTTACTTTTGACGCATCATGACAATTTTTTTCATTAATATATCCGTTTTCATTTGGCGATTTTTCCATCGCACATAAATTGTTAGTCGCCAAACCTTTTGCTTCAGAAGATTCAGAGTAGAATTTCTTTGGTGTACATTTTTCAACTGAATAAGTATTTACATTCTTATTATTTGGAGAATCCTCATTTTCTTCCCTCACCAAATTATCCAAGGACTGACTAACCGTAGGGATCGTCTTCTGAATGTTTTCTTTGTTCTGCGCTCCTTTCTTTAGCCATGACGGTTTTCTGAGTATCATTGCTGCAGGTATAACATGTGCAATAACACTTGCTATTATGAAGAAAGTTCCTTGTAAGCCATAATTCTGAAGGAAATATTCCAGCAGTACTGGAAACATGAAGGACCCAACACACCCACCAGAGAATCCTAAGCCTGCAGCTGTAGTGCGGTGTTTTTTGAAGTACTGACCGATGACAACTTGAGAGAGTGTCACAGACATTGCAGTCGACATTCCTGAAATTGAAAATTATCAGTATTTTTAATAAATTTTTTTCACTTAGGTGTTCAAAGGAAAACGTTAAAAAAGAAATAGATAATTTTTATAAAAATAAAAAACGCATAGGTTTTAAATTTAAAGAATATACTTAATTTTTCTAGAAAAAATAAACTATTAAAACATTATTCTGTAAAACTATACTAATTTTGCATTCGAAATAAATTGATTAATGCAACAATTGCATATAGGTTGGATTACATAGACTAGACTTACTTTATTGGAATACATGGACAAGATCTAGCTGTTGCTAGATTATGAAGGATAAGTAATAACACAACAGCATTGTGCTGCATAAAGCTATAAATAGTTAAAACTAAGAAATTTAAGTCAAATAATTTCAATAATATCTTGTAATTTTAACTAAAAATCTCTTTAAAAATCTAAATTTGATTTGCTAAAAATAATAATTTTCTACTTCTTATTTATTTTTCTTATTAATATTAGGTTGGGGAAAAAGAAAACCATTATTTTTACGTGAATTTAATGAAACTTCTTTTGGATTCGCTTTGTAAAAAGATTTAAAGCCGCTTTCATGTAGTTTTCATATAGATGTAGGTCTCGCGCGAAGCTACGACTGCTGATATGCGGTCAACTTCGATAAATTTTGATATTTTATACACATTCCCGACGATGCTGTATCCATGCGAGATGCATTTTTAGCATCAAAAATACCCGAATGGAATCAACGAAACAAAAATTTTACCTGACTGGTTGTTACAGTCTTATATGGGACGATAAATATCTTTCACAATTTTAGCCACCTGGCTAGCATTTTCACCATTATAAAAGAAAAACTAAAACGTATCAAATTTTCTATTTGTTGTCTTTCATTTTTAAAACCTTGTACTCATAACTGAATTAATCAAACAAAAAACCGCAAGAGAATATTTTAGTGTCAAATGTCACTTTTGAAACGAGCATAAATCTGAAAATGTTTGATAGATACCTCACGAAATATCGATCACTACAAACATCTACTGAAAAAATAATCAATTACTTTTTCCCCAAACTAATATTGAAAATATATGAAATTTTAGGTAGCAGCAATTATAGCAAGTAAAATAAATTATGTTACAAAATATGATGAAAAAGTTAACCGAATTAATAAATTTTTCATGAGTTTATTCAGAACACCATCTATTAATTCCTTGCATCATCCCATTTAACATATACATTATTCCTTCAAAATTTTCATCTTTAACCTAGTATATCGATTATGCATAAATTTTAGAAATTATAGAAAAATAAAGTTAATGAGAAAAAAAAATTTTCGAAAGAGGAAGTGCGTTGGAATGTTGATAATTAGGATGCTCTAAGACACAGTTTAAATGTAGTTATAAGTCTTTTATATCATTTCTCACAAGTGTATCTGATACTGAAAGCTTAAAGATATTTCAAAATAGTAGTAGAACTAACGGATGTTTATTTAAAAAATTAAAAAAAATGACTTCTGAAATTATTAAAACAAAAAAAAATTTTAATTAATTTTTGATTATAAAAATTCAAAGATATATTTAAGTAATATTGAGAAAACTAAGTAATTAAATAGAAATAAAAATTAATTATGAAATGCAAAATCAAATCAAAGAAACATCATTCGATCTTGCAGTTTTGTAATACCTTGTGTATATTCCATTTATTAAGAAAAAATGATTTTAGTGGCGTAGTGGTTGGAATAGATTAATCAGAGAAGGGAGACAAATTAAAGGTATGTTAATTATATTTAAGAAAATAATTACTTTTAAAAAAAAATTAATCCCATGTAACCCCTGTTGTATTCATTCTCAAAACACTTATAGCTAATGTTAGATGTATGTACTTAATACAATGTTTAGAAAAATATAATTTTCTAGATATTGTTACTACTCTAGATTTTAAAATTGTTTGGTGGTTGATTTTTGAAATAAATTTGATGAAATGGAATCTGTAGTGACTTGATGTCAAACAACAATTACTTAACTTTATTTTAAGTGAGTTGACACTAACATGTACTTGGTTTATCACTGATGACATCATAATTTTTTTTTCAATATTTTTTCCGGGTCTTTGTATTATTCACTATTTTTGTTATGCTTATCGACAAAACAATGGTTTTTTTGTGCTAGAAAATGCACACTGAGTTTCATTTTTCTTGTTAAGAACAAATTCACAGAATATTGCAATTGATTTCGAAATAAGTACAATGACAAATGTACAGATGTTTTGAGCTATGTCTTCGAATAAAACAAACACATTCGCTTCAAAACATATTAATAGCTTCCGTTATGCTTAGATAATAGCTAAAACATCTGCTGAAGCAGTAACCACCCACTTATAAAGATTAAATCATATCTTAGTGTGTCTGAGAAATATTTTTGATTATTGACAGAATTATGTTTAAACTAAAATCATAATTTACATTTATGATTGCCTCTAACTGTAAATTCACATTAAAAGTTTAAAATAGATGAGTAAGTCACATGTTAGTAATTATAACTGTTAATTTTAATCACAGATGCATTTTAACATTGATGTGATATAATATTTTTAAGTAAAGCACTTTTTTTTCTAATGGTGGAGCTTTGGGTGAATGGACCCGAAGCCCACAACAAGGCCGGAAACTGCTACTCATTTTAGCGTTACCCAATGGGCATCTTTAAACTAAGTCGAACAGCATTGCCCATGTCACACCACCACAAACCCGTTTATAGTGCAAACCACATTCATCCATCATCTCAAAAGAGAAAAAGACAAAGATACAGAGAGAGGGAGAAAGGAAACGTCCATGCCCAAACCAGGATTCGAACCCAGGACCAACAGACCAGGAGTCTCAGTCATTGCCCGGCCTTAAATAAAGCATAGTGAACTGAATTTCTGAACTACTATTTACTAAGTTTCGAGTTTCTTACTTAAAGCAATCTCTTCTATCTTAATTTTTATAAAATAAATTTTGTATTTTAATTTCTTTACAAAACTTTATGAAATTGAAGTTTTATGTTTGCAATTTTTAAAATATAATTTATATTTGTTAAAATAATTCTCATAATTATATACCATATCACAAATATGTTTTCAGCATACACTTTTCTTGTTTTCTATTGGAAATTAGAATTCTTAAAAGAAATTTTTAAGCAAATGAATCAGCAATTTATGAAAAATATCTGCATGATTTATTTAGAATGATAAACAGATAAATTACGAGAATGTATTTTAATTCCGACACATATTGATAAAGAGTATTTATTATTCCAATTTGTGGAATTTCCAAGACTTGCAGAATGCAGTTGGTTAGATAGCATATTTTAATATATTAAGTAGTAAAAACAAACCTTTAGACAATGATTTGAGTTATGCTAATTCTATTAAATAGCAACGGTTTTGGTAATCTCAGCAACTGGTGGATAAGTCAAAAATGTTGTATGTAAATAGCTAATAAAGGCTAACAAAGTCATCAAAGTCTAGTATAAAGCACTGAAGTAGAAAAATGTTTTACATCATGGAACACAGTTATGACTACTGCAAACATGAAGTTAATATTTCTGATATATATGATAATTCCGTATTTATATCAAGGTAATGTATTTGATATAGAAATGCATACTTTCATTTTTTGTGAATTTTATAATAAGGTCAAAATTAGAGATCATTTGCTTGCTTGAAAAGAAAATTTATTTCGTTTTTTGAGCTAAAAAAAATATATCTTTCAAAATAAAAAGTCCTACCAATGGGAAGTCTTAGATTAAGACTTATATTGAATTATTTTTATTTCGTACATTAGTTTTAATTGTCATTGAAACAATTAAAAATATAAAATTTTATCTTTCCCAATATTATTATTCGATAATTTACTTTTGAATCTTTATTTTATCGACATCTTTTAATAGACAAAAAAATAGAGGTATCTTAAAATTAAAAAAAAATAATAGCCTTTGAATTATGAAGCTAGTTGGAATCAGTTGAAAAGAAAGTGTGGATTCTTTATTAACTTTCAAGGGTAATGAAAAATAAATTTAAAATAAACGATGCAGGAAATCTTTACTGCATAAATTTGAGTCACATTTATTGTGGTATGAAATGAGATTAAACATTATTTCAGATGTTGAGATAAATTTAGAGGATATTTTATGTATCGTTGAGAATCTAATTTAATTAGAGCAAATATTGACAGGGTAAAGAAAAATTACCCATTTTGAAATACATAAAACACAATGATTGATTCTTATTGAAAAACGATAGCGTGTATTTTCTCGTTTACTCTAAATATAGAGCATTTTATATATTTTCTACGAAGAAGCTAAATACCCGGTTTTTGTTATGATATTAAATGGATCACACTAACTACTTTACCATCATACTAAATAGATTCCCCCGATTAACTTAATTTTCTTTGGGACATTGATACTCCCATATTCTATTCAAATGTGTTTTGGCCTTGTTTTAAGGTTTAAGAACAACTCCAACATGTCTAAGTAAAAAATATATTTCATGTTATTTGTTAAATATAGAGTTTTTATGCAATGGTCTTGTGTCATTTAAAATATCTGTTTAAGAATATCAGTGACACTTCCATGCCAAATCTAACTATTTCGAGAATGTAAGAAAAGGCTAAGAATTATTAATATATTTAGAAAATACCAAAATGTGATCATCACCCATACTGTCAAGTGGTCAGAGTGCCTGACTGCGGATAGGGAAGTCCTGGGTTATTTCGTTTCGGGCATGGATATATTTCCTCTATGTCTCCTATCTTTGTCCTTTCTTTGTATGAACGTTGAGTATGAAAAGTATGAATGGTTGCCTACCCCAGAAACGGTACCTATGGCATGTGTGTACTGAGGAAATCGGACTCCATACCAAATTATGGTTCAATTGGAAAAGTGGAGCAACCCATCCCATATTGCCTGCCAAGCTAGCACTCATCCAAAAAAAAAAAAAAAAAAAAAAAGGAAAAATTGGATTATTAAAAAAAAATTTTTTTAGACTATAAATTATTTTTTAAAAAAAAAATTAGTAATAAGAAATTATATATTTATCAGAATAACTAAAATAAAAATAATATTAATTTAAAATTTCATTATAAAGACATAACGAAACTAAACTCTGTAGCATGACAGCCCATTGAGGGCCCAAGTATTACAGTGGCCATATCTGTTTTCTTGACTGAATGTCCTAGGTTACGAAGCATAGGTCCAGGTTAGGTAGTAAGCCTAACGTGAAAATCTCAGTGTTTAATTCCCAAGCATGCTTGGTACTCAATTTTATCGAGCTACAGAAGAAATGAAAAACTGAGTCAACCTTGAATAGAACTTCGCACCAATGCGTTGGTAGCGGCTACCATTACGCCACCATGCTTCATAAAAACATAACTAGTAAATAAAAAAAAAAAAAAATATATATATATATATATATATATATATATATATATATATATTCTGCTACAATTTAACAAAATAGTTTTGTTTATAGTTGTACCAGAATGAAACATTTTAAAACATAAGTTAAAGTTGAAGCTTCATTATCGATATGGATAAATGATAATATAAATCAACTTATCTGATTTCAAAAATTGGAAGTTTTTAAAAGAAGTTTTAGAATCAATATTTTAAAGCATCAAATATTTATACTGGGAACAAATTAAAAAAAATCGCAATTATGCTAATGTTTGCCAGTTTTCCCTAACTCCTATGAGTACTGAATTACGACGTAATAAATATATAATGAAATTTTCCATTCTGTTGATCGATAAAAATGAAAAAGCAAAAGGTCTGCAGACAAAAAATCAAAAGTTGCTAGAATGTAAGCGCAAAAAGTTTTCTGGGACATTTAACAGGAAATAATTTTCTGAATACTTCTAGAGTTGACTATTATTTCTACTAGATAAACAAACTAAAATTACCAAGTATCATTAACTAGTGTTCAACTAGATAGGAAAATAATGGGATTCTGAGCATTCAAAGGTTCTAAGAAAAAGGATTAATTTTTTTTCACTTAAATCTTAACATTAATATTTAGTTTATATAACAGAAAAGAAAACTAAATTCTTATAATTCAAACTAGAATGTTGTATCAAAGCATTAAACTGCCTTACTTTTTCTTTAATATAATGCTTTTAAAAGTTTCTATAAAGAATAAGAAATATGTTTTCTCTCCACTTATCATTTTTCGTGACTATGATATGTTTCAAATCTATTTGTAGTATATTCTTTGGTACATTTTTGTTCTTCAGAGCTCTAACATAACTTTAATAAATAATAACTTCCGAACATGATGTTGTTATACTTGGTTACACATTTAAATTTGAGCTGTAAGAATTTCATAATAAACTCTGATAATAGTATGGCCAGACTTTATTTTATGTACTATACATTGTATGATAAAAGTAAATCTTATTTTCCTATAAATAATATTCCAAAATTTAAAATAATATACTTTTAAGATTTGAAGAATTATCGAATTAAAACATTTAACATTAATAATACCGAAAACGAAACATGATAGTAAGCCTAATGTGAAACCTCATGTTGATTCAAAAAAAAAAAAAAAAAAAAAAAAAAAAAAAAAAAAAAAAAAAAAAAAGCATTTTTAAAGAATTACAAAAAAGAGCAAATGCATATTGTTATGCTTTTGTAATTTATTTTATGTTTTACTGCTATTTTATATTAAAGAAAACCATTGAAACTTTTTAATTGCTTTTGAAATACTTTTAATAGTAATGCTTTTAAAAGTAATGGTTATATATAAAAAGGAATCCACGTAATCGAATATTGAATAACGCATTCAATTGATATCAAAT
>JAPDSC010046060.1:0-15361 GCA_026290005.1 Latrodectus geometricus
TATGATTTAATATATTACTTTTATATTATTTTGTAAATTTAGTAAAATGCAATAGTAGGAAAATGGCTGATGTTAAAAATCCACGAATAATTTTAGAATATATTGTTAATAAACTCAACATTAAATATTAAAAGTGTTATAAGTTTTAAGAAAGGCAATTGAAAATTGGGAAATAAAGTAGATTTAATATACTGGTCAAATATATATTTCCTAAAAATTCTGAGTCACGTATACAATGATTTCCATGTTATTACAATATTTTGCATCAGTCAAAAAATAATACTGTTATGAGTATTTCTTCATAAAAAAGTCTCCAAATATGTCTTTTTATGGATTTCAACTTGACGTAAATTCTGTCATGTGCGGATATTTCTGTCAACATAAGTTTTTGACAAGTATATATAGTTTATATTTTCGAACGAAATTGAAGCAACAGACAATGTATCTATCAATCGCTGTCTCTGTATATACATATATGCATGAATATATATTACATTACTTTTAAGTATTAAAAACTGTGCCTCACTTATAGAAAATATTGTCCCCTACCTACGTATTATTACATTTTTAAATGTTAGAGATTGAAATATATTATTATTTTAAGTGGCTAAATATTTGAGGCAGTATTACGTTATATCAGTTAATGATAATTTACTGATTTCAATGAAATTTGTAAAAAATTGGCTTGGCATTTTTCTTAAATTTTTATGATAAAAGCTAAGTTACCATATTCTTTGTCGAGTGAATTATAGGATGTCAAATTTCATTCTGAAGCTTATTATGGGAAGCCTTTCACACACATGGACATATTAAAGTGTGATAATGTATTCATTTATCTTAAGACTTATGGATATTGTTATAATTTATGTCTTTGTAAGTTATAATATTTGTATTTAATAAACAATATGAAAATATTTTTAATTATTTTAGTGTAAAACAAAAATCTTAATTCTATGCAAAGCAAAATTTTTAATAATTTTAAGTTGAATACATCCAAAAATCGGATGGACCACCTTCAGATTTCGAAAATTTGTTTATTTTATTGGTTTTAATGTTTTCTTATGAATGTAATTCTTAATTAAATTAATGCTCCTTTGAATTTAAATCTGCGAATAAAATAACAGCTATCAAATAACGCCTAGAATTAAAAACATTTTATTTATATATGATTAGTGTTTTGTATACGTAATAAACTAAAAAATCATTAATTTTTTCGTAACGTAATAAACTAAAAAATAGTTAATGCGTGCAATTAACCCATGCACCAAATGGGCAATAGCCCCCCCCCCCCCACAAAACAAATAACTGTGAAAAAAACATACATTGTTTTAGATGAGAAATGTTTTCTCAAACTGGATTCAAAGTATGATTTGTTTAGATCAGGAATAAATTTATCAACCAAATTCTCCAGCGTTTTTAAGGATCTGCTTGGCGCAATCCACGTTTCTCCATTCAGAATCTCCTCTACAGTATGGATCTTTAAAACAATGGAAAAGAACGTTAAACGAGAAAGAACATTAAAAAAATCCATATTCCCTTTCATGACTTTGCAGACGTGTTTACGTATGTAATTAGAGCATTCCTAATTCAAAATGCTTAACTTGACAAAGAAATGCCCAAAACAATTTAGTAAAAACATAAAAATTCCATCAACAATGATGGACTATCATAAAAAACATTTAGTGTTATTGAAGCTTTTTAAAAAGTTTGACTCTTGGATTTTGGCACTATGTTGTTAAATTGTGAAGTTGGACTTCAGTACTACTATGTTATAACATATCGCAAAGGCAATTTATATGGCTGATGCCTTATAAGGTTACCAGATAACACACGTAAAAGTTAGGAATACATATTTCCCCAACGAAATTTTAATTGTCTCCAATAGTATTAGTTTAATGATTTAATACTGTTTTCTAATTATATGTATAATATTTATGGAATTATATCTAATTATATGTATACATCATGTATATAATTTTGCTTTTACTGATATTAAATGCTTATTAAATCATTCATTTTGTAGAGCTGCATAGTTTGGAACTCTCAATTCCATTTCCTTCTTTGTATAGGAACTGTGTTGCATTTCGCATTATTGTATTTTCAGATTCCTTCTCTGAAGTCTGAATTTTACTGGCTCTGGTGCCGAATGTGGAGAACTTGTAGAGATGGAAATATTGCTGTTACTTGACAAATAGCTCCAGCACCACATTTGCAAATTTTTCACAACGGATTAAAAAAGAAGATGCTATTATGTATTCATAAATATGTTATGTGATGTGCTATATAGAAAAATTAATAAAATATTTGTAGTTAAAAGGCTTCATTATTGCTTAATGAAAATGTTTTGTCATTGTAATTTTCAATACTCAAATGGAATATGATTCTTTAAAATTAATTTTGAAAACAACTGTATTGCAAAAACATGACATAAATTATGTTTTGCTTATGATACTTGGATATTTTCCAAGGTTATTAAAAAAATATAAAAAAAATAATGAATAAAACTGAATGCATATTCCGTTGATTTAATACATATATAGGATTTATTATTTCTTTTGAAAATAGGAGATTTGCCTACATTTTTTAAAAATACTATTTGTAATTACAATTGGTTTTAAAATAATTTACTAAAACTGCTATATTTGGCTTAGAATTAATTCATCATTAGGAATATTTTTTAGTTTAAAAAAAAATCAGTATTTCATCTTTTTGGAAAAATAAAATTTATTTTCTTAAATTCATATTTTTATTCTAATTTCGAAATCAAAAACTATAATTCATAAAATTTGCGAATAAAAAGTATTATTAATTTAATACTTGTATTTTACACTACAGTACATTTCCCTTAAATAATGCATTAAAATTATTGTATTAGCTTCAGAAACAAAAGTGCTAATAAAAATCGGTAAATCTTAAATTTCCAGAACTACTTTTAAAAGCGGAATCTTGTTATACTTTTTGAATTTTAACAGAATTATGTATATATATAAATTATGCAATTCCAATTTATGAATAAGTAGAAATATATATTATTCAAATCAAGGTAATATTTCAACGGATTTACAGAATATAATAATTGTAAAGATAAATTGTTTTTTCCTTTATTCTAAAATTATTATTTACATCAAAATTGGCATATTTCAAATAAAATAAAAAAAAATTGTTTGCGATGTATTTTGATATTATTCAATTTTCTCAATTTAATTTTTACTTGATAATCTTATTGATAACCTTGAAATTTAAATTGGCTGCATGTGCGTATACGTTACTTAAATTTGAAAAGAATTAAATTAAAATTTCATGTTTTTTTTAAATTTCTGAAAATCACATTTAAATCGTAATTAGATTTTCTATTTTAATATCAACATAATATTATTTCAAAAAAAAAGTGTCTTGATTTTAATTTTCAGTTTTTCGGAATATATTTTATGTATTTTATTAAATTTTTGAGCAATGCTTTTCTTGAATTAAATAAAATATCAAATCAATGATAAGCACATATCATATTTAAAAACAGGGTTTTAAAATTTTTGGAATATTTCCTGAACTGGAAAATATTTATTCAAAAGTTAAAATTCAATTTTAACTTTAGAGCTAAATCAATATAATAATGTGAGGTATTAAATGCAAATTTTCGGATAGCATTCGAAGCTTTTGAATTATTCAGATGTTTACAATTTTAAGATTATGGTAAATATTTGTCAAAAAAGTTGTTCGAAAAATATGTTTGTGATGAAAAAATTGAATTTAACATGTAGTTTTAGAGGTACGTTTTTTAAATTTGAGTATTTCATTTTTTAAGTGAAATTACATTTCTTATTCATCTTGTTCATAATTTTTATTTTTCTTCAGATTTTTTCTTGCCAAATCAATCACATGGATATAATATTAACTTGAAATTTAATGAAATATTTTAATGATTTTATTTTATTTTGTTCATATTATCTTATTCAAAAAATAGATTATAAGTAATATAATCATTAATTAATAAGACTTAATTATTTTTTAATTGAGCAGTTAGCCGCATTGCTTAGAAATGTATTCATTGTGTTTTATAATATCAAATTTTATATTCAATAGAAATTTCTAAGCCAAAAGGGTGCAAAAGTGCGTACATTTAAAATTTTCTTACTAATGAATGGTAAGTTATTATATACAACACTGAAGATCTGTAAGAATTTGCTTACCCACTTCTTAAAAATGATAATTTACACAAAATAAAGTATTTAAAAAGTCGTTTATTACTCTTAAAAGTGATTGCTTTTTGTAATATTTTTAGTACTATAACAATGCAATCAAACTTGTTTTAGCTAATACAATCACACAATGAAATATTTTTTGTTCACATTAATTATTTTAATACTGGTCAACTGTATTCAAAATGCCTTCCTAACAGTCTACAAAGTAGTTTCGAAATCATTATCAACGTCAATAGAATAATAATTTGGTAAAATCTGTCTTTGATTCATATATTTATTGATTTATAAGACTCATAGATACATATTATAATATCATATGGTATCATATCTATGGTATGTAATTTATAGGTAATAGTGTCATGAAATTATTTTAACTGACAATCTAAACTAATAAAAAGATGTGTGAGTTTCAGGAATGCATTTATTAATTTGACTAAAAAAATGTATAATATTATATTATATTATTTGATTTTATGATAAACTTAGTTATAAAAACTTATGATAAAGATTGCTATATATGGATTTCTTATTCCAAATCATTGCTTATTCTCAGCACTAATTATTAGTTAGGAATTTTTAAATAAATTTTGTTATTTAACACTGTTTAATAAAATTGGTATGGTTGAACAAAATAGAGAATATTGCTTTATGTCTCAAGTCAAGTCTAAGTATGAACATTAAGCCAAAAAAACTTTGGGCACCTAGGATCTTTCGACTCATGTTCATTATATTTAGAGCATTGAATTTAAACCAGAAATATCTTTTATCAATGATATCCTTGCATGTCTGCTTCAGTAATTCGAAGTTCTTTTGCACCATTTGATGGTTTAGGAGGGATCACAAATTACAGCCTAATGCTTAAAATACCTTGATTCTAATTAAATGTTTTGCGGAAGAAATAGTATTTTTTAAATATTTTTAATGATTTTTAATCCTTTTTAGGAAAGGCAAATCAGATGACTTAATATATAATTTTCTCACAATTTAAATAATTACATTCAAATCAATGATTTTTCCTTGGTTAACTTAGAACTTCCCGCATAATTTACCTGACTGAAATATATCAGGAATAATTTTATAATTAAATATTTAAAGAAATACAATATTTCAGAAAACATTTAGATCATGGATTCTTATTATTTTGTAACATTAGGATATCATAAGCAAGGTTTATTACTGTTGTAGGAAATTGTAGCATAAAATGAAATACATTTAAAATTTATTGTAATTAGTAATTTCTTAAATGAACGAGAGAAAATAATATAAATAATCAAATTATTTTCAAACTGTGTTTCTGAAATTGTTTGTAATGTACTCTTTATGTAATACTCTGATTAAAATAGGATTTCATTACGATAACATGAAGAAAATTGTCCCCTTTGAATATAAAAGAAATAAAGAGGATATATTCTGCTCTTCTCAAGAGCAAGTTACCTCGTTATGAACCCAGTTTCAAACATTTAATTAAGGAAAGAGAAAAGCTGGATTTACTTTTTTGCATGCATATCCAAAAAATATGCTAGGCTTATGTAAAACTAAAAACTGTTGAAATGTTGATCCAGAAGTATAATTATTTCATATTCCTTGGATTTCAAACGTTGAAAAAAGTACCACCTTTACACAATAATGTACATTACTTTTCGAAAGTACACTAAGGAACAAAATAAAGCATGTGATAAAGATATTTAATTTATAGGAAATCACGACCAGAAAATGTATGTTAAGGATGGCATGTTGAAGAACTGTGCTCTTCAACATTTGATAGAATTAATTGTGTTTGAAGATTAATTAAAATCCTTTTTTTTCTGTTTCAGTGATCCAGGCGTGTTGGAACACCAAACTTAAATTTATTACCAAACCGTTGCATATAGCTACAAATGGATCAAATTAGGCTTAAAATAATCTTTAAACTTTATTTTTAGTAATAGATGACAGCACCGCAGAAGTCAATCAATAATTTTCAACTATAGCAGATTATTTAAATCTCTTTATTTAGAAGAAATTTTTAATAATTGTTTCATAAGAAATTTCTGTATTATTCTGCTGCCTGTGTGTATTACTTTATATATTATAATATCACAATTATGTGTATATAATTTTATATATTATATACTATTATTGCCTGTATAACTTTCTATAATTTTCTACATTACTTTAAATTATTTTATGCTGATAGGCAGATAGTATACGTTGGATCATTAGATAAAACAAGATGTTCTATCCCATGGAACTCCAGGGCACTTTTCTTTTACGAATCAGAGCGTGATTAACCTTGAAGGCAATGACGAAGGAAATGGCTGTGTTTATGTTTATTGTTCTTCTTCCTTTCACGAAGGAATGAACTAATATTGAGGAATTTACAGGGAAGGATTTTTCGTATCAGAAATATTTCTACACACTTTTTGGCGTCTGGAATTGGGAAGCTTCAGTGGGGTCTAGGATTATATCAGTTATTTTGAGTCATTTTTTATTAGAAGCGCACGATTTTTGAAACCTCGATTTTCCTTTTCGCTGATATTTATTTTACATTATTGTGTACATATTTTTTTTGATTTTATTTATTTCATTTTTAATACAAGTGATGCAGAGTTCCATGTGATGGAGCACCCATAAAATCAAGATGGTAAGTACAACCTTCACAAAATTTTTACTGTATCATTTTTAAGGCTTAATCAGACAGCCTACACATTCTTTCGTTAATATTTCAACTTTAAAGTGTAGTACGCAGGAAAAAGGATTAAGTTTGGCATTGGAAGTAAATGGAAACTAAATCATTTTACATATGCTCTCTCTATATCTATGTACATCTTTATATACACTCATATTTGAAAAATATAATAACTATGTCTAATTTAAATTACCTCATGCTAATCATTATTTACTATCCAGCTATGTTACATACACATTTATGTAAATACAATTTATACCGTATTTTGAAGTTTATATTATCTAGATAACATCATGTTCACTATCATGTAATTTCATCCTGTTTAATAACTGATTTTATAATTATTAAGATGAAATACAAATTCTTTGGTTTAATCTCGGTCAATATCGAAAGATATATTTTTTAATATCATTTACTTATTTCTTAATTTTCTAACTTATGCCCTTAGAATATAAGGTTTTTTACTTACAGTTTCCTCGTGTTTATCGCAGTTATATCAACTATTTTTGTTAAAAGTCATGTTTCGAGATAGACTTGTCAAGATCAACATCTGAAACAATAATTTTCGATTTTTGCACAAAATACAGCTCATTAAGAACGGCTAATATCAAGCATAAAGAAAAATCACGTCTATAGAAAAATTTAATTACATGAGTTATTTTATTGAAGGATCTTATTATATATATATATATATATCTATTTTATTTTTTTTTTTTTGCACTAAAAATAAAATAGTTTAGTATCATTTCTATTAACCAAAGGGCAATTTCAGAATTATCGTAACTGCTATAAATTAGTTGCATTATTAAAACTTTATAAAATTTTTATATCGATAGCAATAATAAGTTGTGTTTCCACATTATCATAAATAGAGCACATTACAGTATTTAAAATTATTACTTTGAGTTTTTGCGCGTTTTATTTGCGTTTAGTAAATTCAATTTTCATGAGTGTTAAAGTTGTTGACTTAATTTGTTGTAGCTTCATGTCTAGAACCTATTTCGGAATTATAAGAGAAATTATGATTTGAAATTTTAAGAGCTCTGTTTGGGGTTAAATTTTAGAATTAAATTTGGGATATTAACTCAAACAAATAATCTGAACTCAGCTATTTTACGCTTTAAAGAATTTATGCTAAGGGATATATAAAATAGTAATTTGATATATTTTGAAATATTAGCTGTGCACATTATGGGAAATTGTGTTTCTTATTATTAATCATCTTAATAATTAAATTTTATAATTTTTCTGCATAAAATTAAGAAGAGAATGAAATTAATTTCCCTCATAATCATCAAATTTTTCAAAACATCTAGCAAAACACTTTTATTATTTTAATTATTAGTCTATTATATGTTGTTTTTATAATTTATTACTGTAATTCAGAGCCTGGTAATATATTTTAAATTAGAAAGATTTAAGAAAATTTAATTTCCATTATCCTTTATCCTTTACTATTAAACTTGATTTATAATTTTAATAATAAACAATTTCCAAAGATATATAATTTCTGACATAGCGTTTTAATTATCGCTGTTGAAATTCATAAGAGGTGCAAAATACGCCGACAAAGTTAAAGGAATTACATTAATGGTAGAAATGTAGAAATTTGACATTGCAGCAAAATTTCTGCTTCAGTCCAACTCAGTAACTAAAGTCTTCTTTTTCTTACGCTCACGGATAATTTAACCGAGTTGCTCTTCTTAGGAATTTCATTAGGATTAAGTACTTAACTTTTACAAATATATCAGTGATGTGTGGAAAAGAGGATTATGCATGCGTAACTCTAAGAAATAAGCCAGAATGCTGCATTTGTAAATTCCCAGTACATCCAGTAGTGAAGAGCATTAGCCTTTAGCCATTAACTCCATATATAATACTAGATGGATTTTACTTTGTATGAAAGTTATGTATTTTCTTATGTTCCTTTTTCTTTTGATGCGTTGTTTCTTAGATTAATGGAATTTTTTGCTTTGGAAAAACACTTATATTATAGAAACTTAAGGCTATATTTGAATTGAGTAACAAAATATTTCGTTAAAAAACTTGGCTTTTAATTTATTACGTTTCATTATGATATGAAATGCCTAATATCTGTTAAAGGGGAAAAAAAAACCAATTTATATGCGATGAAACAAATTAAACACATATTACACTTAATATTAAAATTTCATCGGCAATTATTTCTATATATTAGTCTAAGAAATATTTACGAAATAATTTAATTAGAAATCATCATTTCTTCAAAATAAAATGTTTCTAAAATAAAGTTTTGCTACACAATTCCGTGAATTTTATTTATAATATAGTATATGTGTATATTTGTTAATAATCCAATCTTTATTAACCAAAACTACAAAAAATTCGGAAAAATTAATCTGGATTATTTAAATCACGTGGAATATGATTTTAGAAAAATAAATACTTTATGAAATGTAAAAAAAGTAAATGTTTAATTATTTTATGATTATTAAAAATGTTATCGGATACAGAGAGGGAGAAGAAACTTGATAAAAAAGAATTGCAACACTTGCTATTTTGTATTAAATAATGACCAAAAATACAAAGTATCAAAAATATAAAAAGTTAAGTTTGCATGATTTTTCTTCTTATAACGCATTATGTTGAAAAAAGTCTAATAACTGATAAAATACAATTTGAATCATGAACATTTTATTAATATTATACATTTGTAGTTTACTTCATTTCTAATATTCTTGTAAATTTTCTGTGCATTCAACATTCAATTTTATTAATAATGTAGATATCTTTTTTTTTACTTTTTCTTGCGTATTCACCTATTTTCCAACAGTAATAAATTCACACGATACCTAATTTTTGAAGGAAATTATTTATTTTCCTTTTAAAGGTGACATAAAATTCTGAGTATATATATTTATAAGTATACTCATGTTCATGAAAACTGGAACATAATGAAATAGTTATGTAAAAACAAAATATTCTTATCGAATATGTAAAGTCAAGTAAGGCATGCAAATTATTAGAATTTCAAAGTAATTGCGCATGTGTGGATCGATAATTTGAGGTTGATAAGCCGTTTGTGCAGTGTATATAAAGGATTGCAAAGCTGCTATGAAAACTGTTTAGCATTTTATGTCTGCAGTAAAAATTTAATCAGTGTCCCCTCAAAAACGTAAAGCGAAGTACTTGCAAAGTTCATTCAAGGCGAAATAGAGAGCATGTGATTCTGAATATCCGTATCAAAAATTCGTAACATAAACATGGAGCTGGCAATAGTACAACGGTGGGGATAATACGTAGTTCATTAGCATGGCTGTAATGGACCGAACAGTATATTCTCATATGCTAGAACATCGTTTGAGCATAGTTGCAAGTGTTTTGTTGTCTAGCTCCTTGTTTATTACTGTCTTATACAACATCAAAAACATGCAAGAGTTTCTCTACTAAGATTCTCATGACGTCGATTCAAGAGGCCTCTGATTTTAATGTATTTACTCACACACTGCATGGCATACACAATGGTAACAAGTTGTTATATTATGAATTTATATACAATTTAGGACACAATGATGTAATAATAATTGACAGATTTTACTGAGTACGTGTCTTCCCTCAGTTTATTATCAAGCGCCACACTGCACAAACGTCTGCCATTATGGTGTGCGGTGTTATTAAGGATAATTATCTAAAGCACTAAGTGCAAATTCTGAGCCATCACAACAGTTAACTCTACATAAGGGAAATTATAGATTCTGAGACCCTCCCCATTCTCTGATGGATTCCATGAGCTGTATTTTGGAAATATAATGTCCATTCACAAGTTTCTCAGATTACTTAAGTCTTTTTCTAAGGCCTGTTTATTTCCCAGATATGTCGCCGTTTTAAAATTTCCCCAATTTCCTCGGTCGATGACTAGATTATATATGGTATGGCATTCAATGAAACTGAACTGTGAATGTCAATTCAAAAACATTTGAAATGATTTTACCCTGGATTACATTGAGAACAACTTCAATGTCACAACGTGTACGGTGTTGTCACCACAAAAAGCAGTGAATAAAGTACTGATTTCTGAAGATATTTTTGTTTCTTACTTAATAAATTTGATACTTTATCTTAACCCAATCACTAATATAGAATGGATTTCTTTGATTTCCGACAATTTCTTCATGTAGTTGCAAGTTTCGCTAATATGAGTATAGTAATTATTTTAAATAATAATTTTTAATGAAGAAAAATTAAAATTTTTTATTATTGATAAATTTGCAAACTTTATTTTTATCAATATAAATTGTATGCATAATCTAATAAATAAAATTTTGGTAAGCAAAATCAATTTAAAATTTTATTTAAAAGAAATTTAAACAAAATTATATTTTTATTTGAAAAAACAATATTTGTAAATATAAAATGTATAGAAATATAACATAGTTAGTATTTTATAGTCGTATATCATTCAAAATACTTGTACCTCATCAAATTACAAGCATTTCAGTATAAAATCAAAGATTCTTAATTGATTGAAAAATAGAATGCAAATATTAAAATTTATTTTCATTTGAAAAATATTTTAATATTTCTTCACTAAAAAATTTAAAGGGTTAATATATTTTATTTTGATAGTTGGAATTGATATTCAAATATATTTTCCATCTTCTATGAGACCTTTATAAAAATAATTATGCCCAATTGTATTCGAAAAAATAAAAATTAAAAAAATATTTGAATTTATTCTTTTAATATGTTAATTAAATTATATCAGTTTTATAAATAATCCAATTAAAAACATACGTTTTTTTATATAAAGAAATGCTTTATATAGTCAAACTTAACGCTTAACACTGATATTTATAAGTTTGACAAGATACAATATTCAAAGTAAATAAATGATTTTTGTATTTTTAACGAAGATACTTTTAGATACATCTATTTTTACCAATACCAATTTATTTTTAACTATAATACGTTACCTAAGAAAACTATTTTCAATATATGGCTAGAAACTTGAAAATAATACAGATATTTTCTTAATGCCAATATGTGTATATCTAAACATGTATATTCGGACAGTTTGCTAATGCTTAGGATTTTGTTTCGCAATGTTACATGTAGAAAAGTAGATATTGTACAAAAGATATGAAATTGTATTTTAACATTAAATTAAATATAAAGCAGTTTAAGAAGAAAATCTTTACTACAAGAAAGAAGTTTTAACTATACCATGATCAACAAAGATCAGTTGTGGTATAGAAAATGTAAATTACAATATTTTTGAAAAAAATTCTCTGTTATGAACAGCAAATTTTAGATAAGTACTCTTTACATTTAAGCATTAGTGGTTTTTGATAATTAATAAGGAATTCTTATGCAGTTAGTTTTTCCTAAGCTGAATCGTCATGAGTTTTATAATTTTTCACTTCCATGCTGTTCATCTGACAGAAACTACATTTTTTACAAGAAAATTAAAAACAGCTTTAAAAAATCTATTGTTGTTGTCGTGTGCCAGCCAGGACGGCAATATGGGGTCCGCTGCTCCACTTTCCCAACTGAACCATATTTGGTGTGGAGTCCGACTTCCTCAGTACTCACATGTACGTACCCGTACATAGGGTAAGCAACCATTCACACACAAAGAAAGGACAAAGATAAGAAAGAGAGAGAAAGTACATCCATGCCCGAGCCAGGATTCGAACCCAGGTCCCACCCATCTGTAGTCAGGTACGCTAACCACTAGACTGGTTGGGAAGCAAAAAAATCTATTAAAACGGCTAATTAAAAACAGCTTTTAAAAATCTCTCATAAACGATTCAGCAATTCTTCTCTCTCTTTCTTTCTCTCTCTAGTTATATATTGAAATAATATATGAGTCAAGTAGGATTCAAAAAGCCTATTCACAAGGGCAAATATATAATTTAGGCATAAGCCCTATATCATGAACAATTAACTTATGATAACTATCTAACATATGAACAACTGATTAAAGGTTATAACATTAATTTCAAAGCTTGTGATCAGATTCTGTAAAAAGTTATATGTAGGAAGTGATTTCACGTTAAAGTAAAAAAAAAAAAAAAAAAAAAAAAAAAAAAAAAAAAAAAAAAAAGGTTTTATGCATTTTAAACAACAAAACTCTATAACGCAAAACAAATTTTGTACGTTATCTAGTCTTTCCTTTTTAACAATTTAAATAGAAAGGCGTCGAATTTTCTGATCACTGTTGTATATTTCAGCTGAATATTTCCTGTTTTAAAGTGATCATTTTTAATTTCCTCTATGCACACATTTCATACGGAAATCACGAATGTTTTGTGCAACTTCTTAGTATTCACATAAGAAACAGTTTTATTAATCTTCAAGATATGACTCTTAAATTAACATGTCTTTACATTTTTTAGACTAAACTGCAGGAAAAATTACTAATTAGCCAATTACTAATTAGCTACTTTATAATTACCATTACACATTTTCATCACTTACATTAGAAACAAAATATTATTTATTTTATTGCTTATTATATATTGAATTCTTGTTATAAATTAATTTTTGAAACAGTTTATGAAAATTGTTGGTCCAGATAACTAGCTAAATTAATTCTTAAATAAAATTTTTGTTTGTTTGCAAAACAATCTTAAATTAATGCATACTATGTAGATTATTTACCTAAACAAAATAAAGTCTTCAAGGGAAAAATAATAAATATAAAAACTTTATGAATAGAATATTTATGTAAACGAATTGTATGAAAGATTTATGGAAAATGTAATAATAAAACATGCAGTTAAACTCTTAAAAATATATTTAATTATAGATACAACATATGCTGAAACAATAAAATGTACTTTTATTTGTCCTATATTTATCTTTGATCAATAATAATTTGTAAAATATGTGAGAAAAATATTTCAATAAAATAAGTAACTTAACTACTGCACGTTTAAGATAAGTTCCAAATAAATGTTTCCATGAAAATCATTTCGTGGAAAAAAATATAACCAAGCAATTTTTATTAAGAAATATTTGGTATTTGTTTCTTTGGGAAAGGGTAAATTATTTGATACAACACATGTTAACAAGCCTTGATTTTTTAAAAAGCTGCGTGAACATTGTGTTCACCTTAATTATTATAATTAAATACAAGAAAAAATTATCTCTGAGATGAGTTTTATTTTGAGAAAATTATGATCAAAATATATATATAATGGCTTCCGAGACAATTAAGCTGGGAAAATTTATCAAGCTTGTAATTAGTGTAATGATCTTTACACTAAAGATATTTAATTACTTTAGGAGACTCTACATTTTAGGGAATTTTTTAATAATTTGTACGTACACTTTATATTATATATATATATATATATATATATATATATATATATATATATATAGATAGATAGATAGATAGATAGATAGATAGATAGAGATAGATAGATTAGATATTATACTAAGAATTTTGCAGAACGGCAATTTCACTTTTTTAAATTAGTAAGGCCATTTAATATTATAAAATAAAATCAAAAATGTTGTAATAAAATGAATTTGACACCTGAAATATCATATCATCTTGAGAAATATCAAACCTGTCAGAAACATCTGAAAAAGAAAGATGAAAGTATTACTCACGATTGACATCCCCGAACGCATTTTGACATAAATAAATATTGATATATTTTCACAAGATTGGTATTTTAAAAAGCATCTTGACAGGTATTCTTAAGATTTATGTAAATAAGTTAAGTGATACATATATCAATGAAATGTATTAGAAATCCTTCAATAAATACATTTCCAGTGATTTTCTCTAAAGTTGATTTTTTCATTTAATTTTGGTTGCTATATATACAAAAACGTTTACGTAGGTTTTAAAATATAAGGCGGGCAATAAAGCATAATAAGGCAATTAATCAATAAACAAAGCACTGAATGAATAAATAATATACAAAATAAATTATGCCATAAAACATGATTTAATATTAAAATAAAAAAAAATGTTCACTCTATTTTAATATACGTTTGTCTAGAAAGCTATGTCAATCAGAAAAATGGGAAGACAATTTATATTGTGAATTTATGCCTTTAACTACATTGATGGTGTACACACACTTTTCTTGTGAAATTTTTTCACCTTTACGTAATATACATAATTATAAACACATTTAAGACACGACTTTTAAATTAAAAATATTAAGAAAAATTCAAATAAAATTTACAAATTTAATTCTTTTTCATTAATTTTATTTACCAAAAAAAAAAAAAATATAAAAAAAAAAAAAATTAAAAAACTCCTGCATCTCTTCTTGCATTCTTTCTTTTAAAATAAATTAGAAAAAGGATTTTATCTTATAAGAATTCCGCTTTTTCTATCAATTTTATGTAAAGATTCTTTTGGAATTAAGAAAAAAAAAGTTTAATTAGAAATGAAAAATACTTGTGAATTTATTAATTTTTAATAACATTAATTATGTAAATGAAGTGATATACTACTATAAATATACTTTATTCATGTGGAATAATT
>JAPDSC010046065.1:6613-19572 GCA_026290005.1 Latrodectus geometricus
TGCTTTTACAGATTTTGTTTTATTTATTATGATTTATTAATACAGCTCTCAAAATCTGGTTATAATTAATAGTTTCATTCAGTCAACTAGTGATATTTTATTTGTTCTTAGATCACAGTTTCCTTACAAATACATTTAACACTTAGAAAATCCTATTTCTTGTCCGCTGGATTTGAATTATGAATTTACTGGTGCATGAGGTCAAAACGCTTGGTCGACCGCTGATCTAAACTATGATGTATTCTATGATATCAACCTCAGAGAATTTATTTATTTATTTTCTTCAGAAAGAAAGATACGATTTTATGTCAGCCATTTAGTCACAAGTACTTCAATTGTTCTTGCACTTCGACTTCCCTCTTGCAATGAATGAAGTTCGTAGTTCATAATTTAACTTAAATTATGTGCTCCAACTATTTAATACTCTTAAAAAAACGTAGTCATACTGTGGCCAAATAAATTTTATAAAACACCACAAGCAATTTATTGAATATACATTCATCAATTATTTGATGAATGTATATTCATCAAATAATATATAATTACTTTATATAATTAAATTACTCAGAATTTAAATATCTTGTGGCTTCTTTTCTGTGAAGCACTAAATAGGTTATTTGATTACGAGAAAATAGATGTCTATTGTTCTAACACAATTGTTTTCAGTCATTCATGGTAGACTTCCAGGGCATTTAAATTAGCTATTTGTAGAAAATAGGATTATAATAATAGATGAAATTAAATTATCAATTTCAATGAATGCAAGACGATTCTATTATTTTCCTTCATAGTGAAATCGTGTATTATTTTAAAGCAAATTAAAATTTTTTAATTCAAATTAAAATCAGTCTTCTTTTAAGTAGCCTAATTATCTAAGTTGATTCAAGAAATTAACAAGTGTAACAAGGATGTAATTATTTATAATAAAAAATCTCCTAGAAAAATGCTAGGGATGTTAAAAAGTTCATTAGAAAGGCATTTAAAAATCGAAATACTTTAAAACCAATAAATGATCTCAAACTTAGGATATTTTTACCAAGTCAATGGTTGAACTTACAGTAATTTTGGAAATTGAAATTTAAATCTTGGTTTGGCGCCAATTAAGAAAAAATTAATAGGATATTTTTGTCACTAACAGAGTCTGCAACATTAATGTGAGGGTAGGACAGAAGTTTTATGTTTTGAAATTTCAATAAAAGAGTCTTAATAGACAAATTTTTGTTTTCAATGTAATATTTGTCCAAATAGAAATACTTTTGTTTGAAAATACACTGTTAAGAAAACTCTAGTGAATTTTTATTACTATACTTAAATAATATGTTATTTATACTTAGGTGTCTAATTATCAAAATATTTATGACATTAATAATGAAATCAAATAAAAAAAATATGTGAAATATAAAATTAATTAATTTACATTTCTTTAAGGAGAGGGAGAATTTTAGATTTCAATGTATTGTATAAGCACTAAAATGTGTCTTAATTGAACATTTAGTACTCATTGTAGATGTCATCAAATATAAAATAAATTCCAAAGGGACGATTACGATTAATACGTTTAGGTTTACGATTGCGATTAATACATTTATTATAAGGGCATACAAATATTTTAGCCTTAGTTGAAGAAATATAAATATTTTGGTGCTAATAATAACAGCAAATGTATATTTTATTCAAAAATAAAATTTTCTATATTTAATATCTCAATCAAACCATATTTAAAAGGTTTGCTTGCATAACTTGTTTATCTAAATGAGTATGTACTGTTTAATTGACATCAACTCATAAAAGTGGTAATGTTTTAAAAATAATGTTGAATAAGCCTTGCTAAGTTTGAAGCATTTTTAAATAAATGTTCTAGAATTTTATAAAAATAATATAAAATGGACACCACATGCATATATGAAACATCAATGTGAGTAATATCATTATAATGGATTCAAAATTAATATTAATTATTTATAATTAGTGAGATTTAACATCGCAAAATAAACTCCCTGCCGTTGCTCCTATTAAGCTTGATATCTATCGCATGTTTTGTTGCGAGTAGTATCCTAGTTGTTTGTATTATGAGAGAACTGCAAAGAACTCCCAAACATTCGCCCGACTGATATGTATGAAAAAAAATATTACCTCAGTACCATTTCCATTTATTCAATTGAAACTCAGATATATTCTTTCACTGAAGTTTTTGTTGTTGTATCTTATGCTCCAGAAAAGATCTATCAGATCACTCTGCATGAGGTATTCAAGGCCAAGTAGGGGGGGGGGAACTAATATACGTTCTCTTTGAAGTCCTATGATCTTGCACTGAGAGAATCTTCCACTGAAGTATTTGTTGTGTCTTAATCTACAGCTGTCTGACTTCATTAGAATAGATTCATGAGATCACTTCTCATTAGGCATTTAAAGCCAAGTAAGGAAGGTTCCCTCGTTGAAGCCCTGAGCAGTACAGGATGTGCTCAGAAGAATTCACTGAAGTGAATTACTTTATCAACAAAATAAGTCCTGATAAGTTAGTTTCCTTTTTTGTACAGAGTCACTAATTGATTAGTCAATTTTTTTGCCATTAGAGGAAATAAGAAAATGTATAGGAATAAGTGTTTCTTAGTCCTAGTAATAGCAGTTTGTGTCCTAGTACGTTTTCATGTCATAGACATGTGAACTCACTAGGACTATCAGTCTCTACAAAGAAAGATTATCCGCAGAATTATATTAATAGTAACTGGTGCAAGATGAAGATAAATGGTGGAGTTAAAAGATTTCGAATAGTATTTTTTAAAGTAGACATCAATAGCTGCATCACGTCATCAATATACCAAACATTTTGAGACAAAACTGAGAATGAACGTGCTGATAGGCTTAGTTTAAAAAAATCAGGCGGAGTGACTTGAGTCACTGCAGCGGATTTACTGAATTCATTCATATTTTATTTTAATCAAAATCCAGAAACTTACTGTTATTAAATTGCACAGCTAGGTGGAAGTTGTTAGAAGGTGCTGCATTTGGATGGATATTATTTTGAAGATTAACAATGGACAAATCTTTCTGTATAACACTTTCATTAAACCACTAAAAACAAAAATAACTTTATTGATTACTTAATATTTCCAGCAAAATATGCTGGTTAATGATTATTAATATACTGTGCACAAGTCTTCCGGCTTCAAAAAATTTATTCACAAGATTTTGTCAAGCATAAATTTTATTTTTCAAAACTTCCTTCCATCACATTAAATATAAGTAGAAATTAGATATCATCATAATAAATATCACTGTGAAGGTCATTAACTCCTAGTAATGGTCCCAAAGTATGGAGTAGGGTATCCTACATTCTGATAAAAATGTATCATTGTTGTGTCTTATAATGGAGATTTGGCACTTATAGAAATACACTATTGCACTTTTTTTTAATCCTAAATTATCCACTTTTCTTTAAAGTTATTCAAAACGTTCCTTCTATTCTAGTAAAATCATATCTTTTTATGAGTTTCCTAAATGCACAGAGATGCATAAAATATATAAGTTGAAAATATCATCAAATTGAACAAACTCATTTCTGATTGTAATTGGTATTTCTTTGTAATAAGACACTAAATTTAACTTAATAATCAAAGGTTATCTTTTCTAAAGAATTTTGCTGCTTCAAAAACTTTGAAATTCATTTCTATTTAAGAAAGCTCAGAATTAGAAGTTGAAGATTTCCCATTCCTTTTCATCACTTCAGCTTAACCCATAATGCAGGTCTTTTCGGAATAAAAATAGCATTCTTTTAGACAATTGCTTTGAATGTGTCTCAATTATGATGATCAATCACCGGGTAAGTTTTACTTTTTTCTCAAGGACTTTTCCTAATATTTAGAGCTCGTAAAATAAGCCCGATATGAATGATCTTTTAAGCATTTCACAAGCCGAAATTAAATTTTCTTTTTAACAATTTAGTTTTAAGATCTTCCAGTCATTAAGACCCACAAGTAAAATGTGACATAGTATTTTAAGTATCGCTTTTCTAAAAAATATAGGTTCTCTAAATTTTGTCTTCATGTTTTTAAAATAAATTATTTTTCTGAAACAAAATCACTTTAATTTATTTTTAGCATGATTATGATATCATTTAATATCATGATTTACTATCATGAAATGCGTTAAATATGCTCATATCTTCACTCTAATTAAATATTACATATTTCAGTTCAAATTTTGAATAATATTAAACTTAATATTTTTAAAGCGTAAATGTTATTGCTATTAGTACTGAATGAATAAATAGTGTACTAATCTTCCCTAGATTTCTAAAACCAGAGGAAATCCATATTGCAATAATTCATAAATTTTACAAATACTATGCTATTTCAAAAACTATTAATTACAAAAACAAAGATCCTAAAACTATCCAGATAATTATTGAATAAATAAAAAAGTGTTTTATTTAATAGCTGACAAATGTCATCATATTTGTTTTTCGATAAAATAAATTGAAAATGGAAATTTCACTGTTTTTTGTGTGCACACTAGAATATATGCTTGAAGTACAAGTTGTAAGCAGCTAAGATTTATAAAAAAGAAGTAAAAACATGTTTTATTAATATGGTGTAGAACCAACTTCGGTGTATAGTATATCTTACATTTCCAGGGAATGGATTCATGCCAGTGTCGTATAGTGTTCAGAGGAACATTCCTATTATAAGATATATAGTAACATACATGAGATATACGGAGACATACGGGTGATAGGTACCAGTGAACTTAATAAAATAAACAATATATATTTAATTGAGGTCGGGTTATTCTGCGGGGAAATATGAGTGCTTAACTTCATCCCCAGTGTTTATCTCTGCTTATTTTCCAAACATTTTTTCTCTAGTAGGGAAACAAAGTTTCCATCATAAAAAACACTTGGCGAACTAAAAGTTCTTAATACTTCTCTTTAGTGATCTAATCTCTGTTGTTTAAGATTGTTCAATAAAACTTTACGACATGATTGCCGAAAATCATGCTATCTATGATCATGCTTCAAAGCCTAAAACAATCACGAACATATACCTATGCAGGTACCTTCCGAATGTCTTGTATCCGAATCTAAAGGACTATTACAAAATCTCTTGAGTTCAAGTAGTCTCTCAAAAAGGACGTGGTGGCTTGGTTGGTTAAAGTGTTGCGATTATTAGATCATGCTTCAATGTCTAAAACAATCACGAATATATACCTATGCAGGTACCTTCCGAATGTCTTGTATCCAAATCTAAAGGATTATTACAAAATCTCTTGAGTTCGAGTAGTCTCTCAAAAAGGACGTAGTGGCCTGGTTGGTTAAGGTTTTGTTCTCACTATCCGGAAATCGTGATTCGCAATGTTCTCCATGTGAAATGATACCTCTGGGAATGGCAGGTTAAATATAAAATGGTGTTCTGATTGAGCCATGCTTCTAAATAACGAAGATTCCTACCCGGCTATTTCCACTGACTGATTGAGCCCAACTCAAGGTCAGGAACAGAGAAATATGCTGGAATAAGAGAAATTATCTATGATCATGCTTCAAAGCCTAAAACAACCACGAGCATATACCTATGCAGGTACCTTCCGAATGTCTTGTATCCGAATCTAAAGGATTATTACAAAATCTCTTGAGTTCAAGTAGTCTCTCAAAAAGGACGTGGTGGCCTGGTTGGTTAAGGTCTTGTTCTCGCTATCCGGAAATCGTGATTCGCAATGTTCTCCATGTTAAATGATACCTCTTGGAATGGCAGGTTAAATATAAAATGGTGTTCTGATTGAGCTTTTAAATAACGAAGATTCCTACCCGGCTATTTCCACTAACTGGTTGAGCCCAACTCAAAGTCAGGAACAGAGAAGTATGCTGGTGTAAGAGCAACATATATTGTTGTATGGGAAAGGCATGAAATTCCCTTTATCAAAACATATTACTTTCTCACATTAATAAATGAGCTAGATTTTGTTAGACACTTCTAATGACGACACTTCATTCTAACACCAATAGCAAGTGGCTTAGAAATTGCTGTTCTGCCGTAGGCATTCCATTTATGAATGTGACTTCTAGCAGTAACTTCTAGAAGTTCCATTTATGAATGTAACTTCTAGCAGTAACCATTGCCACCGTGGAATCTAGATGCCTATTTAGCTCTGTAATCATTATTGCTTCAGTTGTTTTCTTTTTATTCAACACAACTATCTCCTTCGCTGAGCTTCTCCACAATTTCGCTTTACCCAGTTTGTCTTGCCTCATTCTGTGTAATTTGTCATGACTGTACAATCAACGTAGTTCTAGAAACAGCTTACACTTGGGCGCACTTGTTTCGGGTGATAGAATCTTACTTGGTATCTAGGTGTTATAATATTATATATCCAAGTAAACATCTGGTTGCCATTATTAGATTTAAAATTTCACGAAGCACATTAAAAAATGGTTTTATTCACAGGTGTTTCACGATTTTTATACCCTCGTTATATCTCAGTATTGTTCTTAAAACATATTTCCTGCAACTTTTAATGCGCTTCGTAATGGTAATCATGTTGTTGTGAGAATGGTAATTTAAATCAAACTAACATAGTTTGACAGTTTAAATACTAGTCAACAAACAAATTCAACTTATTGCCCAAGTTCATATTTTCTAGATATATTTTGGTAACAGTAGTTTGAAAATATTAAAGAGTGCCACATGTTACGATGACTCGATAATTTTCTGTCATTAAAATGAAATTATTAGTAACAAAACCTATTTTTAAAAAAAGTTAAATAAAAAAAAAGATTGAAAAATCAAAATTATTTATCATTGTGCTTGAATGAACTCTGATCATTGTTTTCTCACTTTTTTCGCAATTTTGAACAGTTTTGTCTTTTTGAGATAAAGTAAGATAATTAATCCCATTCTTTTACGAGATTAATCATCCATGTTCAAGAAGTCATGTATTTTTGGAGATTTTACTTTAATTGCTGATTTAATTAAAGTTTTTTAATTTTCATAAGTCATTTTAATTTCTTTTAATTATTTATGCAGTTACGAACAATTTTATAAAAAGTAAAGAAACTATTATTTTAAAAATTATAACTTTAAGGCTATATAACTAGGATTACACATTTTTTAAATTCATTTTCCATATTTTGAGTGCCGTGATACTTCAAAGAATATGTCAGAATCATAAATCGATGAAGCACACGGGCAGTTAATAATCATTCAACTGAAGCAATCTCTCTCTCAACTATTATTTTTAAAATAAAATAAACAACAAATTATTTTATTTGTAAAGAATTATATTAATATGATATATATTATATTAATAAACATTTAATTAGTTAATAAAAATTCATAAAATATAATTTTACACTCGTTCCACTGACTGTTCCACTAACTCTATCTACGCTTCTTCTATAATAGTATGAATCACTTAACCAAAATGAAACTTAATGATTTAATGACTTAATGATTAAACAAAGTGAAGGATCCTGTTATTTTTTTAACAGTTCAAATTTTATTTTTCTTACAATTCCTCAACATTTGCTTATAAATAAACTAAAATGAAATAATGAACAGGTATTATTCTACAATTCTTTGAGGATTTTATAGTAAAAGAATTATTATGGTAGTTGTACTATATAATGCAATAACTGTTTAATTTACATCAAGCTATTGAAATTTAATGTAAGACAATTCCAATTTTTATATTATATTATTTTCTGGGAGAAATATTTATAGACAGTATGTTATATTTTTGGCAAAAAGGAGGAATCCCACAAAATAAATAAGTGGCCTGAATCTGATGTAAATTAGCATTTTTCCCCTTTCCTTAAACATGGAATAAAATTGGAATTGAGGATTCTAACGCAAACATTCATTAAAAAAATACATCCAAATTTCTAGTTCTAGAGTGGTTACCTGCGCGCTGTGGAGATCCAGGTAATTAGAAAGTCGAGCTCCTGGTTAAACAGGAATGTTTTAATCATGCAGAATATTTCTTGTTCTATACCCTTCCATACTATTAAAAGCTTTATAAAAAGATCTACTGAATGTGCTCAGGAATAACACTATCATTGTGTTTTTCATAAGTCCTGAAAAAATCCTATCCCAAATTTGTAAAATGCCGTAGAGCAGTCGTTGAATCTTGCCTTGCCACCAGACATTCCAGAATCCTCTCATAAATTCAAAATTGTTCTTTCTCTGCGCAGTTCTGGAAGATTCCGTTCATTTTCCAAACGATCCCAATCTGCAGATGATTTTTTTGGCGAAGAGTTACTGGGGGTTACATGATACAACGTACATGTTTTATGTACGGCAAGAAATGTTTTATGTTATGATTGATGAAGTCTGTTATACGAGGGTTACTCTGAAATTTTTGAGATACGCGTAGACAGGAATTTACAAAATAAAAATAACCGTTTAATTTTAAAGTACGAAGTATTTCAACACAGAAGACGATTTTTTACTGATTTACTTCAACTTGTTTAGCGTAGAATAAATTTTAAACAGAAGAGAAAATGAAGTTAACGCGAGAACATTTTCGCGCTATGATTTCTACGACTTTAAAGCAGGATTAAATCAAGAAGAATGCGTTCAGCGGTTGCAATTAGCATTTGGTAATGAATAACCAGCTCGTGCTACTGTATTCAGATGGTTTAGAGAATTTAGAAGAGGTCGCAATTTTCTTCAGGATGAAGAATACACAAGAAGGCCACCGTCGGCAATAATCTCGGATAATGTGTCTGCCATACGAAAAATATTAATGGATGATAATCGCAGTACTTATCAAATAATACAGAAGGAACTTAACATTGGATCCGCAACCATACACAAAATCATTCATGAAGAATTACATATTAAAAAAATTGTTTGCCGTTGGGTTCCCCATAATCTAACTGAGCACCAAAAAGAGGAGCGTGTTAGAATCAGTAAAGAAACTCTAAAATTGCTAAATGATGGTAGCCACCGCATCATTTCTAAAATTGTAACATGTGATGAAATGTACACACCGTTTTTTGACGTTCCAACACTTCAAGAAAGCAATGTAGGGTTGTTTGAAGATGATCCCACGCCGACAATGGTGGAAAAAAAAAACGCGCACTGAAAAAAAGTGATGCATGCCGTTTTCTTCAGAAGTACGGGATTGGTCAAAGCCATCAAGTTGGAAGGACAGAGGACAATAACAGCAAACTGGTATACCGCTAAATGTCTTCTGGAAATTCTACAAGAACTGTATGTTAGGGGACTAATCCACAAAAGTGCATTGATGCTGGAGGAGACTACTTTGAACACATCTAAAATTGTTTAAGTATAACTTCAAAAACCTATTTGTATCTCAAAAATTTCAGAGTGACACTCGTATCTGTTTTTATGTATTCTGGGTTCTGTGGTACTTATTCGTGTTTTTTGGCTGTAACTGTTCATAATTTGCCATTAGAAAAAATATTTACCGAATAATATTTAAATGATTAAACAGAATAATACTCTTTGACTATTATTGCACACATTTTGGAACAGTATTTATCCAGATCAACCTAGGTTTGTTCAAACAACACCTTTGTCTACATGAATAACAATATCTCGTCCACTATAAATTCCTTTTATCCTTGGAATTATCATTATTTGAATTTGTCCTTCTTTTAATTCTTTGCACATTTTCTTCGGTTTATCAGAGAGGTTAGGATATATAAAGAAAATGAGATAGTAAAGTGAATTCATTTGAAAGTCATTCTCTTAAGAAAACAATAAGCAGTTCATATTATTCAACTTATCGTTGTATTTAAATGAAATAAATGTAGAATTATTTTTCTATTTCATTAAATGAATATAAAAATTTAAGTGAAACAAAAATGTCTCAATATTGTGTGAACACAACTCAGATAAATATGAATTATTTTAGCTATGCGAAACTCAACTGAATTCACTTAAATGTTACACTTAATTTAAAAATACACTCCTCCAAATAATTAATATTTTTGATATGTATGTTGATCTTATATTGAGTTTTTAGGTTATCTTACAACTGGAGAATATTTTGCTTGTTTGATACTTTATTGACAAACATCGTATGCTATGAAGATGATATTTGTTTAATATAAAAAAGTGCGTTTTATTGAGAAAATTTAATAGAATTTAAAAAAAGGTGTGAAATTGAGAAAAACAAGTAAAAAAGGGGTCTCTTTAAAAAAATCGTTTTTAGTAGGAGGTATAGTTTCCAAACAAGTTCTACTGTATTCATGTCTGGAAAATATGCTGTTTATTTCATCTACATATTCTTTGATTACCCATTCGATTTATCTTTGAAATAAAAATAAATTTTTGATAAAAAAATTGAAACATGAGTGTTTTGTTTGTGTATTAAAATAAAAGTTAAAAATACTGAGTTGATAAATTATTAAGTATTTCTAAAATAGGATTAATTTATTTTGTATGTTATGTACTTTATAAGACTTTAGAGAGTAAATGGAACGCAATTTTAATATTAGTTTGGGGAAAAAGTAATCCATTATTTTTTCGGTAGACGTCTGTAGTGATCGATATCTCGTGAGGTATCTGTCAAACAATTTCAGATTTATGCTCGTTGGAAAGGTGACATTTGACACTAAAATATTCTCTTGCGGATTTTTGTTTGATTCATTCAGTTACGAGTACAAGGTTTTAAAAATGGAAGACAACAAACAGAAAATTCGATACATTTTCATTTTTCTCTTGTAACGGCGCAAAAGATAGCCGGGTGGCTAAAATTGTGAAAGGTGTTTATCGTCCTATATAAGACTGTAACAACCAGTTACGTACAATTTTTGTTTCGTCGATTCCGTTCGGGTATTTTTGATGTTAGAGATGCACCTCGCATGTGGATACAGCATCGTCGAAAATGTCTATAAAATATCAAAAATGATCGAAGTTAACCGCATGTCAGCAGTCGTAACGAGCAGGACCTAAAAATTTACATGAAAGCTATTTTAAACCTTTTTACTAAGTGAATCCAAAAGAAGTTACATAAAGTTCACGTAAAAATAATGGATTTCTTTTTCCCTAAACTAATATTATAAAAAATGTAATTTTAAGTGTTAGAAATGTTTTATGAAAAATTAAACGAAATAAATGATGCAAATTTTCAAATCCCCCTTTCTCTGTATGGAATGACATGAAAATGTCGATATGAATATGAAATTTCACAAAGCTACTATGTAAGAATAGCTTCGTTTAAATACTCATGATTTTCTGAAGCACAATTTACTTCAACAGGAATATCTAATAAAAGACAATATAAAATATTAAGTAACTTTTAACATTGTTCATAAATTAATTACTTAACTAACTATGATATTTAGCAATTATAAGTTTTCGATATTATTCTGCTCTCCATAGAATTGAAAAATAATACATTGTAGTTGATATTTTCCGATCCACCTTAAGGGACTTAGAAGATAAGCTTATAATTTTAAAGGTATCATCCAAGGTCGCAACGACATTAGAAGCGATTTTGCAGACTGCTAATTGATCAATCGTAAAGGCATTCGATAAGGAAAATAATGCATTTTGGCTATAATTGATTTACAATTGTTAATATTTGTAGTAATTAGTGATCAAACCTTGATTCACATCATTTACTTTATTGACAGAGTTTGACTGAATAAAAATAATTTTGAATAAAGATGTTCAATTAAGAAAATTAGACGTAATATTCTCCATATTATGCAAAATAAAATAATGATTAAATTAATTTATTTTATTTGAACACCTAAAACGTAATTCTTCACTAATATTAAATCATACCAGAAATAAGTACGGCACATATGAAAATTATTTTAGTACTTAAAACTGCATTAAGAGAAATTTCATAATACCTTGCCTATTTAATATAAATTATATAATTAATTTTAAATTTATTTTATACATAGATAACCAGTTTGTATTTTAATTTGTTATATATCTAAGATGCGTTTTCAAAATAATGGTATTAGTTGTAGACTCTAAATTTCGTTAAATTGGTAAAGGGTTAAAGCTCCCATCTTAAATATTTGACACTGATTCATGTAAGATAATAAATGGCATGCCTGTCCGAGTTCTTGGATTCAATGGAGGGTATGAATATTATAATTAGTTATTTCACGAAATGCAATCTGAATCATTAAAAATCAACAGCAGTTTGTTTGATTCTAACTTAAGTTGTTTAGTATTTTTGGAATGTATCCCATCCTTAATAGGCGCGTAACTGGATGTCCAAGGTCGAAGATTTGTGTTTATGATATAAAAAGCTTTCATACTACCATTGATGCACATTCAAGCATAGTTTCAACCTACATTCTGAATGGCGAGTCATGTATGAAAACTGATGACTCATAGCTATTACAGTAATATCGCAACTTACAATTAACAATGCACTGTACAGCAGTACAATTTTACTTGTAGGTATAAAATATGCTGTACTTTGACAAGTAGTAGTAAAATATTCTGTAAAGCAGTGGAAAATGATTCTCTCTTGGCAGGAATTGAAGTTAATTGCCTTTGTTTGACGTTTGCCTAAAGGACGTTTTGTTGATATGCTGTAACGAAAGTATAGTTTTGTGAGAATAGTGTTATGCTTTGGGGATGCCTTTTCCCCAGACATAGCTTGAAATTCTTCGGATTTATATTTGCTAGTTTAACTCTACGATATGTTCCATTCTCCATAATCATGAGTGAGAAAGTCAATTATAATGAAAATACTCATTCCTGTTGATGGGACCATATAAAATGTGCAGGGGATCCTTCGAGCATAAAGCACATGCCTCTCGGAATAGGGAGTGGAACAGCTTGCAATAAATTGGGAAGGACTTGTTCCATAAAGGTACGATATATTGCACCAAACTCTCTGGAATGACAAGGGACTACCGGGTAATCACTGAGGATACCTATCCAGAGGTTCACGGAAAATTTATGATGGTGTCTACGAGGAGTTGTTCAATGGGAATTGTTGTCATACCAAATGTGTTGATTGCA
>JAPDSC010046079.1:0-14126 GCA_026290005.1 Latrodectus geometricus
CTGTTTTATTCCCTTGCTCATAGAATAGTTGCAAAAATAAATAAAATAAAATAAAGGAAAAATCTAAAAGTTAAATGATAATTTCGGTAATTAATTATGACACTGTCGGTGTTGGCAGCATTTTTTTTTCTTTTTCGACATTATAATTATGTAGCAGACACCGGTTGCAAAGAAATTAATAACACGGTAAATAATTCATTTAACACTATTATTTATTTTCCGCTGACACAAAAGGAAGAGCTGAAAAAGAATAATTTATTGTTGCTACAAAATTATTAACTTCCATAGGCTCATAGCTTAAATTAAAAATGAGCATTTGTATACTTTTTTATTATATAGATATATTTCAGCAATTTTGTGTGGTTTAAACCACACGACTAGTTTGTGCTAACTATACATATTTTTAAAACTAAATGTCAGTTTTGTTAACCTCATCTTTTAAAAAATTCCCTTTTTTTTAATAAAAATTTGCGTGATTTAAATGAAGCTTACATAATTATACCATTGAAAAGAATTTTATTCGGTTTACAGACAATTAAAGAAAAAATTGATGATTTAAAAAAGTTCGTTATGAACAAATAGTTAAAACACAAATAAACTATTCATTGTAAACATTTCAGGAAATAAAATGTCATGTTGAAAACAAAAATGCATATTTCTTTCTGAAAATTAATCACAAGAATTATTTAAACTTAATACACCAGTTGCTGTTAATTTTTATGTATTTCAGTATTTTACTGCGTGTAAAGGAGAAAAAAAAACATTTTCATTGTTTCCAGTTTATCATTTTATGTGAAATATCTTTTTCAAAGACACAATTGAATTCTTTCATTTAATTTACCGAGTATTAGAAAATGTTATTTTAAAAAATTAAGCTACTAGTTTAACGCAAATTAATTTCCATATTAAAGGCATTTGTTCTTAGCTCAATAAAAAAAATGTATGTGTGTGGTTTTTAATTAAATAAATCATTTATTTACATTGAAATTTCATTTTTTGAATCACTTTCATAAATACTTTTCTCAAATTCTAATAGAGTACATGTGAATTGGAAAATTTGAAAAAAAAATTGAGTACATATTTCATTAAAAAACTGTGTATCATAAAAATCTAAACTTTGGGGAGCAATAAAACTTTCATTAAGTTTAAGCAATCTGATTATTAAACTTAAGTAACCATATTGGAATGTACAATTTTAATGCTTATAAAATACAGAGGAAATTTTTCTGTGAAATAGACAAAATGTTTAAATGAATTATATTTGTCACGTTATTATTATTTACATAAATTTTTTTAAAAAATATTTCCAATCGGGGATTACAAAGTAAATTTATCAGTTTTATTGTCATAATATTTTCTTTAAGGATTGTTGTTTATACCTTAATTGATGAGTTATATTTGAAAAAGGACTTCATAAAATATTTTGATGCTTTAAATTCGAAATATCTTTATAAAACCCGAAATAGATGAATGAAAATAAATTAATTAAAACTATATTCCCTTTAATTGGGTAACTATATTGATTTTTATAAGTAACTAGCTGTACCCGCCGGCGTTGCCCGTGCATTTAGAAAATGCAGATAAGTGAATAGCGCAGGAATAGTAGTGTAGGACACGTAGACTGTCTCTCTCTCTTCCCCCCCCCCACAACATTCCCCGTCGATAAAAAGGAACAATATATCCTAAATATTTTAAACGGAAAATTTTCCAAAAGATGGTCGCCAGAATTGTTTCTCAAAAGGAGCTGGTACAACCCAGGAATCAGCTATCGGCGAGCAGCGATCTCGAGAAGAAGTTTTATAAATAATTTTTTTAAAATTTTTCTAATTCAAAAATCGAAAATCGGGCTTCGAGGTCTGGTGGCCAGCCCCTTAGTGCTTCCGTGTAAAAAATTCCAGGTCCCTGCGTGCGATAGATTTGGCTGGAGAGCTCGGTCAGACAAACGGACAGACACATTACACTTGCTTTTATTATTATAGATTAACTGAAACTCCATTCTCTTTAATTAATTATAAAACACAATAAAGTGTTTAAAAAGAATGAAATAAAAGAATCATGGAAATAAGAGGCTACTTATTTCACTGATTACAAGTGTAAAATTGTCCTTTGAAAGACTATATATACATACACTACCGGCCATTAAAATTGCTACACCAAGAAGGCGACATGCTACAGACATGAAATTTATACGAAAAGAAGAAGGTGCTGTGATATGCAAGTGATTAGCTTTTCAGCGCATTCAGACAAAGCAGGCGCAGGTACCGACACCTACAATGTGTTTAAATGAGGAAATTGTTCAGCCGGTTCCTCATACACAAATTGCATTTGAACGTTGTTGCCTGGTGAAAAGTTGTTGTGATGCCTCGTGTAAGAAATAGAAATGCGTACCAGCACGTTTCTGACTTTGATAAAGGTCGAATTGTAGCGTGCCGGGGTTGCGGTTTATCTTATCGCAGTATTGATACTCATATCGGTCGAGATCCAATGACTGCTAGCAGAATATGGAATCGATGGGTTCAGGACGGTAATACGGAATGCCATGCGGGATCTCAACGGCCACCTATCACTAGCAGCCGAGAAGACAGGCATATTATCCGCATGGCCGTAATGGATCGTGCAGCAAAGTCACGAGCCGTGAGTCAAGAAACGGGGTCGTTTGGAAGACAACAAGTGTCTGCACGAACAGTTCGACGACGTTTGCAGCAGCATGGACTCTCAGCTCGGAGACCATGGCTGCGGCTTCTCTTGACGCTGCGTCATAGACAAGAGCGCCTTCAATGGTGTGATCAACGACGAACCTGGGCGCACGAATGGCGAGACGTCATCTTTTCAGATGAATCCAGGTTCTGTGTACAGCATCATTATGGTCGCATATGTGTTTGGCAGCATCGTGGTGAACGCTCACTGGCAGCGTGCATTCGTCATCGTCATACTGGCCCATCACCTGGCGTGATGGTATGGGGTGCCATTGGATACACGTCTCGGTCACCTCTTGTTCAAATTGATGGTACTTTGAACAGTGCACGTTACATTTCTGGTGTGTTACGACCCGTGGCTCTACCCTTTATTCGAGCCCTGCGAAACCTTACGTTTTAGCACGATAATGATCGACGGCATGTTGCCGGTATTGTACGGACCTTCCTTGATACGGAACATGTTCGTCTGTTGCCCTGGCCAGCACGTTCTCTAGATCTTTCAACAAAATAGAAAACGTCTGGTCAATGGTTGCCGAGCGACTGGCTCGTCACCAAACGCCAGTCACTACGGTTGATGAACTGTGGCATCGTGTTGAAGCTGCATGGGCATCTGTACCTGTACATGCAATCCAATCTCTGTTTGATTCAATGCCCAGGCGAATAACTTCTGTTATTACTGCCAGAGGTGGTTGTTCTGGGTACTGATTTCTCAGGATCTATCCAGCCAAATTTTTTGAAAATTTAATCACGTTATTTCTAGTATAATATATTTGTACAATAAATATCATTTTGTTATCTGCATTTCTTCGTGGTGTAGCAACTTTAATAGCAATATAGACTGGCAATATGGGGTGCGCTGTTCCACTTTTAAAACTGAACAGTAATTTGGTGTGGAGTCCTATTTCTTCAGTACACACATGCCATAGGTCTCCGTTTATAGGGTAGGCAACAATTCACACAATGAAAGGACAAGGACAGGGGAAGGAGAGAAAGTGCACCCTTGTCTGAACCGGGATTCGAACCTAGGATCTCTCCTTTCGTAGTCAGGCATGCTAACTACTGGATAGGATGGTAGGCAATTGATCTATTTTATTATATTATTAAAATTTTCTTAGAAAATTTTTTGTAACATTAGAATGATATTTTTTAATGATTTTCTTTCTAATATTTGATCACTACATAATACTCGCCTTTCAGCCCTAGATGAGGCGGAAATGATGACAATTTGCTTGGTGGGACTCCCAGTAGGTGTGCCATTATTGCCCGAATGTAAGTGGATTTTAAAAGAAGCAGAAAAACCAGACTTGGTCCACTATCTCCAGAGATATCATTTCACATGGAGGATAGTGCGACCAAATCAAATTTTCGTGTCTCAGTCGTCATTAGTGAACACGACAGATTTTCGGTTGTGTCGGGATTTGCATAACCAGCCACCTATGCCAACGCAACCACCATGTTAGAGTGATTAAAATTGTTTTTTTTTTATAGAAATATAACTACAAATATCTAATTTTTAGAAATATCTAATTTTCGGATTTGGAATAAGATTAGCTACATTAAGCTTACTTCAGAAAACATTTTTAATCAGATCCTTAGGATTATGACACTAATAGTTGATTTTTTTGTCTTGACGAAAAATACCTAGGTCACCAATCTTGTTTGTTTATTGTAATAAAAGAGCATCTATATTCATCTATTTAAATAATACTTTAACTAAAACATCATGAACGTGTTAATCTCTAAGTATAAAAAAACTTAATACATAATAATATTATAATGCAATATAAAAGTATATGCACTCTGTCTCCCTCAAAAATACTGTCAGAAGAAAACAGCAAAATTAGCACATTTAAACAATGTACAAAATGTGAGAAAAGAAAAAATATTAACACATACAATCGCACAGTTAAATAATTAATGTTTATTTACTAAATTAACTTCCCTGGTGAGGAATTAGATCACATTCAATGTGAGCACCAATAATAATACGTATTTTTTTTTTCTGGTTTGAAATTCCGGAAGAACTGCAGATGGATTATATTGATTCATATAATACAGCTTCACCAGTAACGCACGTTCCAGTAACGTGAGAGGCATGGCCACTGGAGCTCGTTTACTTCAGCTGAAATTATTTATCGGAGTTAACTACTACTTGCTCTTATAGTCCTTACTCTGCCGGCGCTGTCATCCCACAATATTTGTATTTTTCTTTGATACCCGTGTTTTATGCTAATTCTAGTTATTGTAAACTACAGGATCTCCAACAAATGCCCTAGTGGCGACTTTTGGAGCCAAATTTTTTTTTCACAGAATCCTTTTGTCCATGTCTTTGATTAATCTAAATACCAAGCTTGGTGCCATTTCGACTATTAGATCGAAGTACATGGCACTCCAAACACTGTCACTTTAAAAAAGATCACCCTGTACATACAATAAAAAGCACGTAGGAAATAACAAATACAGAAAGAGTTTTTTGAAATATATAATAAAATTTTAAAATATTTTAGTAAAAACAATAGTTTTAGCTTAAAGTATTAGGAAAAATAGTCACAATATAAAATTATTCAGAATGCAAAAAAGGTGGAAAATAAAGGTAGTTGAGATTCAAATTAAAAACAGAAAAATTATCTATATAAATATAAAATAAAAAAATCTTACAGGTCCTTTTGTCAAATAGAATTTTCGATGAACTCTCATCTTTTACTTTAAGACTGAAAATAATTGACATACAATTTTAAATAACTGTGAAATCCCAAGACCTTTGATTAATTTAAGCCAACGCAAATATTTTCTATATAAAATATATCAAATAGAAAGAATCAAAGTCCAAACATATTATGCTCTAATTTAAAGCATCCGTTAAATTGTATATATATATATATATATATATATATATATATATATTAGGAACCTCTCATTAAAATCCAAGATTGTGAAAATATTTCAATAAATTCTAAATAAATTATATTCTATCAGGACTAAGCTCTTGTAAAAATGAAACACAATAAGTAAAGAAAATGTATTTTCAAAAAATTAAATTTCTTACTCTGCTCTGATAAAAATATATAAAGCACTAAAAATATTATATTAGGTTGAGTCACGTTTCAATAAATACTTTTGAAAAAAATCAAAACAACAGTGAAGTTGAGATTTTTATATGGTGTCCTTTTAGGAAAAGATATTATAAAATGAAAAAAATAAATAATGATCGTGGGTTAAAAAGGGAAATAAAATATATAAAATGAATAGATATATATTAAATATGTAACCTTATATTATCACCTTAAATTTCTTAGAATTTTCAAGATTCTCTTCTTAGAAATAACATATATGGCTTTTGATAAATTTTTATTTAAAATGTTTTAAAATTGTTTCCATGGTAACCAACTAAAGGATTTCTTTTGGAATCCCTCATAAGACCTCAACCGTGATGTTTAAGTAAGAAAAATAGAATTTCTCGAAAACAACACAACTTCAATTCATTTAAATGAGGTAGTTTGTTTTATCAATGTAAAAAAAAAAGTATGAAAAAATATTTGCATTGCGTTTAAAAGTATTTCACGATAAAAGTAGGACATGTTTATTCAACATTTCGAAAATAACGAGGGATTTTTTCCCCCTTTCACTTTAAGAAATAAACGTTGAAAAGACAAAATTTAATTCTCTAAAAATTTCTCTTTTTATAGTATTAACTTTCTTTCTAAGTGACAGTAAAATAAACATATTAGTGAAAATTAATTATTTATTGTTTTTCATAACAATATCATGAATTTTCATTTTGTAGTGATTTAGTTTATTTAAGACAATCTTCGGTCGCGGTGGCCTGGTTGTCTAGGGCGTCGTTCTCGCATCCGAAAGGTTGTGAGTTCGAAGCATTTTTTTTAGTTTTGATGCATTTTTAAATTTCTTTGTTACCTCAAAATGGCTATAATCTGTAACTGTTATGCAATTGCTTATTTAAGTAACTGTTGTGTAATTGCTTATTTTTTTAATATTATCCGTGTTAATTACAAAATATATACACGTATATAAAATTATATGAAATTAATGATGTTTTTTCAAAAATAAAATATGGTTTTTCAAAAATAAAAAATGAGGTTTTTCAAAAATAAAATATGTTTGATAGAATTATCCCCGTAGTAATTCCAATGAAAATGAAGTGTGTTAATTTTACCATGTTGACTGATAAATTAGGATAGCCAAACTAGAGAATATTGTTGGTTATCCTTACAATAAAAGTTCGGAATTATAAGAAAAATGGTGGGAAACGTGCCAAAAAATTCGTCAAATTTAAAAAGGCGCCAAATATTTACTACATTAAAAAATTGCACTAAAAGGATTATATTTCATATTCCACAAAATTTAGTTTTATATGATAATATACTTATTTCATATTGTGATGATAGATTCTACAATGAATATCTACAGCTTGGAATATCGCCATTCAGAGAATATGAATTAATGACTTCTTCGATGTAAGCTTCTGATAATGCAGTTATAATTCATCTATAAAAACGTAAACAAAAAAGGTATAAATAGCAAGTTCTATGGCATTACTTCAAAAATGTGGTGACAATCTAGCGACGGTCATCATCATTTTGTTGTTGTTGTTGTCCATGTCTAGTGACTGCTAGACAAGTTTTATGAGATTATTAACCCTTAAAGAGTTCAATACATTACAGGATTTCTAATTAAGGTGTCGTGGAAGAGTTGAAAACAGTCCAAAATGTGTTCCGTGGTCTGAAGCGCACTTGTTACTTGTTGGAAAAATCTTTTATCCCCTATAAAAACACAGATCCCTCAATTTTTATTTATAAAAAATTAATATTCACTATGGGAATAGAATTGACGGGCAATTACCCATAATGTAGACTCAACATTATGTATAGATATAAGTGCTATGCATAAATATATATACAACTTAAATTCTTAATTTTATTTTTATATATTTATTACGTTGATGAGAACATTAAACATAAATAAAAAAACGTTTTAGAAATAAATAAATGCCAATATCTAAATTCCCTTTAAAGAAATGGAAGCTTACTCTTATAATGTGTAACACATAGCAAAAGGGCATAATTTTTTTAATTAATTTTAAGAAACTTGATATACCTTAAAATATTATATTTTCATGAAATTTTTTAATTGGCTTCAAACTCTTTTATAATAGCTTCTCATTTTTGTTAAATTATTAAAATGTGTGCATTAATAGTAATAAAAACATAGTTTCATTATAACACAAAGCTCTTATTAGTACTGAAAATTTTACTTTTATTTTAAAATAGTGTTTTTAATAATCATAACTAATCAGTTTTAATTTATCATTATATTTATATATTAATGTTGTAATTTGGTCTTTATAGTACTGACTATTTCACGTTTAAATTAGTTTTTTTTAATTGTTGTTGTCTTGTGCCAGCTAGACTGGCAGTATGGGAAGTGCTGCTTCATGTTTCTAACTGAACCGTAATTTGGTGTGCAGTCCGAATACTTCAATACACGCATGCCATTGGTATCCGTATATAGGTAAGGCAACCATTCACAACTCATTTATAAATGAATGGTAAGAACAAAATCATGAGAGAGAAAGACAGTATATCCATGCCCAAACCAAGATTCAAACTCAAGAACTCCCCATCTGCAGATCACAGGACAAGGTGGGTGGTCAATGAAGAATAAGTAATGCATACCATTGGTACCCGTTTATAGGGTAAGCAACCATTCATACAAGGAAAGGATAAAGACAAGCGAGAGAGAAAGAGAAAATACATCCATGTCCGAACTGGGATTCGAACTCAAGACCTCCCCATTTTCAGTCAGGCACGCTTATCTCTGTACAGGGGTAGCGGAATTTTTTAATTAATAACCATAAGTAAGCAGTTTTTTATTTTATTATTATATATATATATATATATATATATATATATATATATATATATATATTTATGTTGTAATTTTCATAGAGCAATTACGACACTGTATATTATTACCTCATAGCATAACATAAAATAACATATTAAATCACGTAAAATAATAATATTAAACAAAGCATTTTCTGCAAAGAAATATTTTAGCAGTACCAATTAAACTATATAAAGATTAATTTTTTTAAGAAAAATCAATTTTACTACATAAAATAACAATAAAATAAAGCAACCTGCATTTAATATGGGGATAGCCCCTCGTGGTAATAGAGAGAAAGAGGGAATTCTAGTAATGGCCATGCCACCAGCAATATAGTTCACCTGTCAAAAAGAAGGTGCGCGGCTATATTTCCAGTCCACCCCATTCCCTTTATCCAAAACAGTCTGGAACTTCTCAAATGCCGTGTTTTACAATAATTGCCCGCAAAACAGACACTGCCCGTATCTGGGCTCTCCCGCTCCATCCTGGGGATGGGGGTGGACGGGGGTCAAGCTGGCTACTGACCATTAAGCTGATTCGGAAGAGGCAAAAGAAAGATCCGCTACATAAATTGAATTCGCTTTTGGCCGAGAAAACTTCAAGCCGCTGCACTCATGCCAGATACGATTAATCGTGACTATAGTACCTGCTCAGAATCGATATCCTTTGTTCTAGAGGGGCTATCACTTGCACATGCAAGATGTGATGCAATAATTCAAAAGCACTTATAGAGAGGAAGTTAGGCTGTTGTTTTATATTAAGAGGCTGATCCCTGAAATGGTGTATTCTCTGTGATAAATTATTGGAATAACGGGGGAGTATACCGATCTATCTTTTGAATTGTTTGGTAAAATATGCTCATGCTCTCAATAAAAGAAATATTTCTTCATTTTTTCTAATGATTTACTGCACGTGTGTTTTTTCCATTTGCTTTTCAAGCAAAAATATATTTTAGGTAGCAATATTATATTCAATTTATTTTAAGATTCTTTTAAATAAGTTTTAAGCAATTTTTAACCGTAAAGTGGTTGTTGCTTCCGTTACAGTTGAGATCATGTGTACGTCACTTTAATTTATTTTAAATTGGTTTGTGAATTAAGCAAATATATATAATCATTTTCACCAATAATGCTGAATTTACAACTTTGTCCACCCATCAAAAACAAGTCAATGTGTCTGTGGGATGAGCTCTTCAGTGAGCAGTTGGAAAGAAAATTTTACCCAATATCTAAATGGGATTGGTTATTTTATATATTATTGGAGATTTGTGTCTCTCTTGATAGCACTATTAAAAAATAAATACTTATTAATAATTAAGTAAAGATAAGTTTATTTCATGTAGCATGTAAAGCACATTAAATATGCGTATTTGATTGTTTATGCAAGCAATAAATAAATCATAACATCCCCTTTATGGTTAGTTTAAATCGGCAACGACGATTTAAATGATTTTTTTATTTTTTTATTATTTATTTAACTTATATTACATTACATGTATCGTACTTTTACATATATATTTAAACAACACTAAGGAAAATTGTAATTCATCACAAGCAATATCCAAACTTTTAAAATAAATATAAATGAAATAATATTCAATTACTTTATTATACACATATTTAGAATCATATTTTTTAAATATTCTAAAAATTTATCAGTTGACCATACAGATAAAAATTCTACTTTCTACATATCTATACAATGTTCATTCACACATTCACTCAATAATTTGAGCCAATCAAAAAATACATCAAATCTAAATAATTGTGCTCTTTTTAAAATTAAAGGACTGTTTCTCTCATTGTAAGTGGGAGTATTATAAGTTTTAAAACTACTATTTAAAATATATTTTAAGCTTCTATAATATTGTATACTGTTTTAATACACAGCTCATGCAAATAACTATAAATCCGATATTTTTTACGATACCAACTTAGCTCCAATAAGAGCAAGCTGCGCTTGTGTTTGTCTTGCAACAACTGGTACTTGTGCATTGGGGTACATGAGCATTATTGGGGTACATGAGCATCCCCTTAGTAAATTCCGTGAAAAATATGTCACCAAATATTGCTATTTAATGACGAATACAATGAGCCAACAGTTGCAGTTTAGTATCGTTACATACTTACATTTAATGTTTTATTCTATTTCTTAAATAAATTTGGATTTATAGTTTTTTACTTTTAAAGTACGCAGTTTTTTAATTTATCCCTAAAATATTAAAATATAAATTATAAAAATATTTTATTTACTTGTTTCAGTATAAATTCAAATTAACTACTATGTTTTTTCTTTCACATTTTGATACTTAAGAAACAATTGATTAGCATTCACAATATTTGGCGACAATGTTTTGACAAAATTGGTCCACTGGATTCAAAGCAAATACACGATTTATCATTAGTTGATAATGATCAAAATATATTTTTCTGAACCTTTGATGTATCCGAATTAAATAAAATCTTAATTAATTATTTTTATACTGATAACTTTCGAATTATGTCACCTGAAATTCAAGATGACAGCCAAATCTTCCATTCAATTGAATTAAACGTTGACATGATAATTAAACTTCAAAATCTCGAAGTAATAATTATACCTTCAGATGATAACTCCAAAAACTTGAAATGATAATTAAGAAAATAAAATTCGCCTTCTGTTCTCTCTCAATGTCATCATATCTAAAATCTTTTCCATCAAAATTATTCGCTTTTTTGTAGGTACAAATGACACTATCTGATTATTTCATGAAAATTTTTTGCAACAAAATAAAAATAATCCAGTTTATCAACCTGGTATCGTCAACAGTATAAGAATATGCAAGTAATTTTTTGTACGGCAATCAATTACATCCATCAATCACAGCAAGATGGGAGGGGCTTTCTATCATTACTGCCTTCTACACAAAATTCTCCCATATCGATATTTATACACATGGAAAAATATTTCTAAAAAAATACCTATAACTTAAGCAAATGATTGTGTTAAAAATAAACTAACTTCATTGGTTATGGCATCTCTATGTGTCAATATAAAATGAAATTCAAGAATTTTTCATCATAATCTTAGAAGCTGATAAAACTAAATCACTAAGAATTTAATGAATTTAAGCTCTGTTAATGTAAATAAATAATAAACTGACTGATAATATTAAAAAAATTAATGAAAAAAAGTCATAGTAAAAATAAACAAATTAAATATGGAAAGTAGCTTTTCTCAGTGATTTTTATTATTATTTTATAATCTTTCCCCAATTACACACGTAATAAAGAAAATTAAGGTGTAATAAATACAGATCCAAATATTAAATTCAATAATAATGACCTTTATTTGAAATGCACTCTAATTTGTATAATTGCATGTTTTACCTAATTAAATTTCTTTAAGAATGATCGTTTCTTAAATGATCTTTTTTTTACTACGCTTGTTAATGTTTCTGCCAAGTTTTATTAGTTGCAAGCTTCCTATTAACTCCTAAAAAAGCAGAATAAGCAAAATATTAGTTTGGGGAAAAAGAAATCCATTATTTTTACGTGAACTTCATGTAACTTCTTTTGGATTCACTTTGTAAAAAGGTTTAAAACAGTTTTCATGTAGTTGTTTAGGTCTTCCGCGTTACGACTGCTGACAAGCGGTTAACTTCGATCATTTTTGATATTTTATAGACATTTTCGACGATTCTGTATCCACATGCGAGGTGCATCTCTAACATCAAAAATACCCGAACGGAATCGACGAAACAAAAATTGGTTGTTACAGTCTTATATAGGACGATAAACCTCTTTCACAATTTTAGCCACCTGGTTAGCCTTTTCGGCATTATAAAAGAAAAACGAAAATGTATCAAATTTTCTGTTTGTTGTCTTTTATTTTTAAAACCTTGTACTCGTAACTGAATTATTCAAACAAAAAAACCGCAAGAGGATATTTTAGTGTCAAATGTCACCTTTCCAACGAGCATAAATCTGAAATTGTTTGATAGACACCTCACGAGATATCGATCACTACAGACGCCTATCAAAAAAAATAATGGATTACTTTTTTCCCCAACCTAATATATGTTAAGTTTCTCGATCAATTAACATAGATATTCATAATATCTAAATACATATGAAATATCTATGATTAGCTAATAGTATATGGACGTGTTATATCGTTATAAAAGTATAAAATTGGGCTTGATATAATCGTTATAAAAGTACAATGTTAGTTAGCAAATAACACCGAACTGAAAATAGAATTAAGAAATAAAATAAAAATTTATTTAAAAAAAATTAAATAAGGAAAGGAAAAAAGGACAAAATGTAATAAAATTAATATGGTTTGATTAACAATCTAAGGTACCTTTTTGTTTGCTAGAGTTAGTTGTACCGAGATTTACAGTTTAAAGTGAACACCAAAACAAAAATCTATACTCAAAATTATAGCATTGAAGTCTCGCGTTGTTGAACTAAAAACCTGTCTCCTAATCACTAATCGCCAACTTGGCGAAATTGTGGCATAACCGTTGAAAAAAGTTTGAAGTTTCTGATAATGTTGCATTTTTGTTTATTGACGTTATTTTTAGACCACCCTCAACATATTATTGTTTTCAAATATAACATAACAAAAAGGCGCAAATGATGCATGTCAAATATATATATATAAATTTTATTTTGAAAAAATTAATTTCGTGAATAAATTTTTAATCGATTCTATATTTTTATAATCAAATATTTGAATTTCTAGTTGTAGATTTGAATATTATAATTTGATAATTTATATTTAGAAAAATGACATTAAGCTATATTCTCTTTTTGGAGTAACTACATTTTTCCATAAATTTGTATTTTACTCATTCAGTCTTGCGTTTCAAGTGGTATTCATATATTTTCGTTATAATATATATACATATGAGTTATTTTCGTCTGATTCGATGTTGCTCGCTCTTAAGCTGGGAATTATGGGAATGATTTCTTGCAGCTATTACAGAGAATGCATTACTTTAATCACCCAAGTACGAAGCTCGTTTTACCAGTACATAAATCGACTTTCGCCGGCCCTAATGGAACACAGTTGCCCAGAAAACCCATAATCAATAAGCCAGAATCCCCATTAATAAAAGAACAATATCGTGCTAATGACAGAACTTTTATCAGTGCGGTAATTTGGCGACAAAGTAATAATTAACAAAAGAGGGGAGAAGCGGAACTGGCGGCAGAATTTTACTAAAAATTTCAATGGACGAGTACTCGAGTTCTCGAGTGCTATCGGCTTCCTATTGTACATGGTTGCCAAAACATCACCAACAAATAATATCATCTTATAGCCGGAAATTTTGTATGCAATTAAGTATTCGGTTTTCATGGATTGACAAAAAAGGGACTTGCATAATTAAGTCGAGTCTTTCATCAAAGATTTTGTTAGATTAGAATGGAATTTAGTGTAAATATTTAGGTTTTTCATTTTTATTTGCCTCCACAGCGGGTTCGAGTGATTTTGTATGCGTCTTGTGAGAATTATTATTCACGACCAAAAAGCAGA
>JAPDSC010046091.1:10512-61529 GCA_026290005.1 Latrodectus geometricus
AGTGTTTTGCTACTATGACTTTGAAATGTCTTATAATGTAAAATATGTTTTAAAGTTAATTTTCTATAGTTTATACGGAAAATTAATTTTCCCTTGCATAAAACTATTATTTAATTTTGGCATACCATGATTTTAGTTGAAAAATGTGATATAAAACGATGTATTAATAAGTTATTTTTTGCCTCAGATTTTAAGTATTCCTTTTGTTTTTTAACTATAAAAAATTAAATTTATGTAATTATAAATAATAGATATCTATTAGCTTTAAAAAGTGCTATAATTTTTTAAAAAATAAATCAACGATAAAATCATGAAATTATTAACAAAAAGACTTAAAGCATAATTATTTTTAATTTATGATTAATCATCTATTACCGGGATGAGTTGGTGCCAAGTTATTTTTGTTTTGGTGACGTGATTGTTTTATCTTCATAATTTATCATTTTTATAACTATGTATCCCACATTAAGGTTTGATTATGATAAGTAAATTTAAAAATGTGATTCTTGTATCCTTTACAATTGTTGCAATATTCTGATCAATAAACATTTCCTTATAAGAAAATTTTCATTTATAAAAAGTGTGTACATCTTTGTTATAATGCTATGTAAAGATAAATGTTCAATTAAGGCTGATAGATTTTTCAAATCCAGTTTTTCAAATTACATTTGTTTCAAAACATTTTTAAAAACCATTATGTACAGTTGGTCACTGATAATTATATATATTCAAGATTATTTTAAGGCACTTATATCAGATTAAGTAGTTCTTTTGATTCATTTAAATCAGAAAATTTCGAGCAAAATCTTTTAGGATTTTAAGATTATAGCAGGAAAATATGAAATTAGTGTTTTTATTGCAATAATTTCCAAATTAGAGATTTAAAATGTTTTTTAGAATAAAACTCCAAAAATGTACCTGTAGATTATTTTTTGCATTTTTAATTTAAGTTTATTGCATTATTATTTATGATACAAGGACGTGTATAACTATAGTACTTAAAATATTTCTGTCATTTCTTTTCCAATATATGTAAAACCAATTTTTGAAATTTTTTTAAACTTTATATCAATTAAAATATATTTAATAAAAAATGTGTAATTTTGATGTATAAAACCAAAAAGTTTTAAAAATTATTAAAAAAATTTTCTGTATTTAAAAGTTAATATTTAGAGACTGATGAATTGTGTGACTAAGTTAGTACATTTAAAGTATTAATGATGATACTTCCTTAAAAATTACATGTGATGATGAATATACTTGAAAGTAATATAACTATAAATGTAAAAAAAGCTAGGAAATTTTTCAAGCATTTAATAATATAAAATGTTATATAAAAAGATGAGCTGAAATCTTTGTATATTTAGAGATTTCTTTTATATTTAAAATTTTGTTTAAAAATATTCTGGGAGTAATGCATTGCCAAATTTATCTATGAAATATCTCATCTTTTTACCATTAATTTCTTATGTGTGCAAGTACTAAAAATATATACATGAATTTTTCTAAACTTTTATTAACATTTTTAGTAAATAGATCAAATATGTGTTAAAATTATTTAACTACTGCTATGTTATATTTCATTTCTAAATTTTCAATTAAATTATTAAGTACTTTTTGAATAAAAAATATTTTTTCTTTTTTTTTTTTTTTTTTTTTTTTTTTAATTTTAGGTTCGTAATGGGATGTTGTATGCATACAGAATGTGTAATAAGGATGTAAATAGAAGTCAATCTGCAGGTTTGTTTCAATGTGAATTCATTAATTTAATTCATATGAAGCTACTTTTCTTTTATTTATAAACTGAAAGTGCTTGATGGAAGTTCCTGGTTGACCACTTTAAGTAAATGTTAATTGCATAAAAGAATATATTGTTTTTCTGCTGATTGCATTTTTATATTTCTTAATTCCATATTTTAAGTAAATCTAAATGATATTTAGTGATAAATGTCAAAATCATTGAACTAACCTCTTATTGCATTAATTTTAAAACTATAGTTATTTACTTTACTTTTATATGTATTATTAAATAATTGTGTTTTTTATCTTTATATTTTAATTTTTATTGTGTATTTTTTCATAATTTATAATATACTATTAATTTATAAGAATAAACTAAGAATTAATAAGAGAATTTATAAGAGTAACTAAAATTTCGTGTAAAATTTTATTCTTATATTTATTGCAAATTATTGATAGGATATTAGGATATGCTAAATAATTTAATGGATTGAGAAATTTAAAGAATTTCCAGTGATAAAATGGGCTTGAGTAGAAATCAATTTAAAAAATTTTTTCATGAAAAGTTGTCATACTAAAGTTTGAAAACTATTGCATATAAGTATTTAATTTTTTTTTTTTTACAAAACCCAAATTTTCCAACATTTTTTTTACACCTTTCATTAAAAAAGGAATTTTATTTAGGAAACTTAAAAATAATTATTTTATTTTAAAGTCTTTTCAGTTTCTATAAAATATTTCACTCCAATGAAACTTATTAAGAACTGAAGTTAAAGTCATTCTTCTTACAGTGTATTGAAAATTATATATTATATCAGAAATGCTAGGAAATCTTAAAAGAAGATTTCAAAAAACTTGAAATGAGTGATTTCTTTTTATATTGAGTTGATTTAGATCATTACATTTTCTTTCAAAGATATAGCAGTAGTGCATTTTCCTAAATAGTTGAAGCATTTGTAATTGTAGTTGTTGCATCATTGATAGCAGACAATTAAGGTTTCATTGTGAAAAGTAAATTGAGCAACATTGTTGTGTTTTTGAGATTTAACAGCTAATTGAAAATGAAAGATCTAATTGTTCATTTTTTGTCATATTGTACTGATTTACTTCCATAAAAGGAAATACATGTAACAAGTTTGTGAAAAAGTCTATATACTTCATACTGATAATGCAGGAACATCAGTAAAAAATTCTGAGCGATTTTAATTTTCCTTGATTAGGAAGGCCTATCCAAAGTGATGACCTGAAAATAAAGACATTGATCCTATATAGCCAATGTTACATGACACAAATAATTATTGAGATAGGGAAGAGCAGTAAAAAGAAGTCTGTTTAAAAAAACTGGGATGTTTTTGTCTGTTTAAAAAAACTGGGATATGTAAGCAAGCTTGATATTTTGGTCTCTGATGAAATCAAAGAAGTTTATTTGATAGTATCAAAGAAGTTTATTTGACAGTGATATGCTCATGGAACAAAAAGAAAACTATTTTTTTCTTAAATACATTATGTCTTAAATGGTGATGATAAATAGATTGCTTACAACAATGGAGTGCACAAACATTGGTATTGGGTTGATGATTAGCAGACAATGGCTTGTAGAAGAGAACTTCAGAGGAAGGTTGTGCTCTTATTGTGATGGGATCGAAAGGTGTAATGTTTTTTAAGTTCCAGCCAAAAGATAGAACATCACTTTAAATGTGTACCGCAAGCAGTTGAAAAACTCAAACAATTAGTTGCTTCATCTGATTTCTATAAAATTAACAAAGTGAAACATCACTTGCCATAGGCGGCTATTGGAAAGGTGACCACATTCTCTGTTACTGAGTTGGTGGAGCTATATGGACTTGGGATGTGCCCATATTAACCAGTGACATCCAAAGTTCTTCCACTATCATGACATAAATGTAGAGAGGAGTTTACCAACTCAGGTATCTCTTTGTCAACTATGGGCAGCTGACAAGGAGACATCTGAGTTAGTCTGTTGACTAACAAAATTTTGAGGTTTTTGGTAATATATAAGTATTTCAAACTTGGTAACTTTAAAGTAGTTTTGATCTCACCTGCATCACTATGTATATTAAGCAATCTGACAATTTAAACAAAGATTTCATTTCGTAATATCCATAACATATCAAACATAAAGGAGTAGTATTCCACTATAAGGCAAGACTACATACATACACGCATCTTTGGCAACTAGTTAAAAGAAGGACCATAGGGGCTGACTTTCCAATGCATACTTTTGTTTGTTTTGCGTTCTTCGTCCTCACTTTGTTTAGTATTTATGTAAATAAGGAGGTTTTTCTAGAAAAGGAAAATAGGAAAATTTAAGAATGTTTTTTGAGCAAAAGAAGACATATATTACTGGTTGACATTTATATTAATATATGATTTAAAAAAAATAAATAAAATAAAACCCTATAATGTTACTCAATCAATGTAGCAATGAATTACTCTTGTTTAAAATACTAGCATTATTTCTCAAGTAAAATTAAAGAAAAATAAAAAAAATTTTTAACTGTATTTTAATAAGATAGTAAAATATTATTTTTAAATATTTTCTAATTTAATAAAATCTTGTTATTATTTTTAACTAACCATCAGTTTCTAATTGTCAGTTTTTGAACTTAACATCAATTCATAAAATTTCCTGTAATATTTTCCATTTTTAATCCATGAATAATATTTACATAGTCATACACTATTTTATTAATGATAAGTTGCTTAAAATATTATTTAATTATAATTTTTAAATTTTGTCTTTATTTATGTTGTGGATGTTTTTTATAGGTCACTCTTCTAAACAAAATGAGACTGCAACTTATGGAGCTCCTGAATATTATCAATACGATGAATATAGTTTCAATGATATACATTGTGATATGGAAAAATATCGGTTACCTCGACCATCTAGCAAAACTCAAAAAGATAAAAAGTAGATGCTAGAGATTTACTTAGTAGAATGTATATTAAATGAAAATGTACTGTTACATTAAAAATATTTATCATATTATAAATTGTGCTTTTTTTGTTTTAAAATTTTATGAGGTTTAATCAGAAAAGCTTACTGTTTTTTTCTTGGTTGACATTAAGAAATAATGTGCAGTATTTGCATTTTAATCTATTGTTTTTTAATTTCAAACAATCAAACTTCTCATGCTGAAAATTTCTAATTATTGTTTGATTTTGTTTTTACTTTAATCAGTGCATTTAATGATTGCTAGTTTCCATTTCATCATAGTACTTCTTGTTTCCAGCTAGCTATACATCTTTTCACAATTGCTGTGTGTTTTATTGCAAAATGCTTTTGAAGTCCATCATTGATATTAAAAAGCAAAAATATGTTATTTGCATTATGGCTCTTAAATGAGAAATAATCAACTTTAGTTTTAAAAAACTTTAAAATTTGTGATTTAAGTTTTATTTTTCTCATTAATCTTTAATGAAAAATCAGATTGAGTAATTGGTTGTCAAGCTGAAATAACAAAAGCAGAACCATGACATTGAAATATTACATAGTGCCATTTATTTCATTGAGTATTGTTTATGAACATTTCACTAATTCATAAATGTTATAATGATGTAAAATAACATTTTTATATTTGATTTTTTTTTTTTTTTTTTAAATCTAGAATGATTTATGCTTTTTGTATTCCCAATAAACGTATTATTATACAGTGTAATTTTCAGCTTGCAAAATTAAAAAAATACATTTTTGTAGCTTTCTTCATCTTATATAATTGCACTTCTTTATACTTAAGGTAAATTTAAGTTAGTTTTAATGTTAAACTGGCAGATGACAATTATAACTCTGGCCTTTTGTTTAACAGTGGAAATTTGTATGCAAAAATAATCATTAAGCAACCAACAATCCAAGTCTATTGTAATGGTTATCACTTTGATAAATTAAAATACCATTTAATATTATATATTTTTAAGTTTCTTCCTTAATTTTGATCAGTTTTTTAATTTCTGTTTATCATAAACTCTAATAAATTTAAGTTACATAAAATACTTTGCAAGAATAAATGTTATATTTTTTAAAATTATACTGTATATTTAAATCAAATTTTGCATACGTATGAAAAATTTGGTGAAATATTTAAAGTGAAATTCTTTAATAAAAATTGTTTTCTAGCAAATTTTACTTCATGCATTAAAAGGATAATTTTCATTTATTATTACCTATTATTAAAAGTATATAAACGTCCCTTTTTAAGAATGTTATTTAAGTGTATTAAGAAATTTAATAAGTTTAATGATATTAGTTGAATAATGTATAAATAACATGTATAGTTGAGTAAATTAATTTCGTGTCGTGGTACATGTCAATCATCTCGATATGTACACATCTAGATATGTAGCGCTCAAGAAAATTTTAGTATAGCTGAAAGCTCTTTTCCCATTTTTATTCAATATCTTTTTAAATATTGAATAATGCGATATTTCCCGTGTTTAAATTACATCTGAATTCAAACTCAAATAATCCTGAACTGAAATTTTAGTTAGCAGTGGAGTGTTTAGTAAGCTGCTCATTGATGAATGTTTTACTAAAGCCCTTAAGTAATTATTCTTGGCTTTCTCTAGTTTCTTTCATAAAGCTTGCATGTCACCCATGCAAAATTGTTTTATCCACAGCCTCATTCTAAGCACAGATTAACAAGTACATTGCACTTAGAATGTCAACCTCACAAAAAGGTTTCAAGTCATGATCATTCCACACAAATGTATCTTGGGATATTTGCACTTGAAGCTGTTGATTATACTTTGATACAAGGGCTGTAAGAAGATTTTTTTAAAAAATTATATTATTAAATATAATTTTTTTAATTTTTCTGAATCAGCCCTACATTTTAAACAATGAAATTATATGCTTTGAGTCCTGACATTTTTTACACTAGAAATAACCTTTATCATCCCTTTATGAAAGGGTTGAAACTGTCCTGAATTAGGAACCATATTTCCAGGAAAAGTTATTTAAAAAATACACAAAGGATAATTTTAATCTTTCTAAATAATCTTTATTTGTAATATTTATATTCAAAATAGTTTTTGTAAAAGAAATTTGATACATTAACTGCACTTTAATTAAAAATTTTAACAGTTTTTGTGCATTTTAAAATAATTCTAGTTTTAAATTTGGTACTTAGATTATTTGACATATTCACTTTCTTCTTGTTCCTCTGGATTGGCTGGGACAAAGTACAGAAAATCATTTCTCTGCTTCATATTGAATTAGGTCTTATGAAGCAGTTTATATAAGCTCCTTGATATTAAAGGTGCAGACTTTGCATATTTAGATAAAAATAAAAAATTCAATTGATCAAAGAAAAAAAATTAAAACTGGAATATTTGCCTCTATACAAATAGGAGAACTTGTTAAAGATGCTGTTCTTCATTAATGGCAATTGGAAAATTTCTAAACCACCATAAAATGGAAAACTTAGTAAAAGAAAAAAATGCTTTTTCAAATTCTTTAGATGAAACTTAAACAATGAATGACTTGTTTCATCAGTGATTTTTCCTTGTTGCTTGAATATAATTACACTTAAATGTATAAACTATAGATTTTTTTATTTTGATCCATCGATTAAAATAAAAAGTCACTATTGAAGTACATTTCCTTAAAAACTAAAATAGTGTTAAATTCAGGGCATCAAATTCATTAAAATACCTAGGCACCCAATACCTATGCTCATAAATATTGAGCTTATATACAATATGCATATATTATATATTGTTAATCTTTATAATTTTTGCATGAAATCTAAAAATTCTTGGTCAACAAAGACAATTTTATATGGTCTTATTTTAAGTGGAATATGCCAAATATTCTTCAACAAATATAACTATTATTTATAACTTAATTTGAAAAATTAAATATAGCTTTTTAATTCATTAAAATAAAACTCATGATATAGATGAGTTAAGTATTTATTTTGAAATATTATATAAATCAAATTTTAAATTAATTGAAGCATTTTTGTAATAAAATACATAGCAAGCTTATTAATTTAATTAATAAGTGCTTGTACTGTGTATACTTTGTAGGTAGCCAAAAAGTTTGAAAATCAAGCAAATTAATTTCACTGATTAGTTTTCTTTCTAACCTGTGATAAATTATAGAAAACACATAGCTTAGCACTTTCTTAAAAAAAATATTTCTTAAAAAAAATATTTAGTTTAGACTTATTTACTTTTTCCAAATAAACCATCTATTTTTGAGTAAATCATGGTCTTTCCTATAAATAGCCTCAACAAGTTTTAAAACATGCTAATTTAGTTTTAAATAAATTACTGTGTTCTAAAATAATTTACTTTTATAGATGAGGGAAAGTTAAAATGGATATTATATATTCTGTTATAATAAATGATGAAGATGAAAAATAATGCCGACATTAGAACACAATAAGGAAATTTTTATTTAATACAAGAACAGGTAAAAGTGTATATGATTTACAATAATTATTTCTAAAATACATATTTTTACAAGTAAAATACACAACAAGTATATAATAACAAGGGCATATATATATATATATTTCCCCATAATAACAGTAACACAGGGGACAGTATAAATACTAAACTAACAAGAAATATGAATTCTAAGAGGTACCATTTTTTTATTAATGAAAATGTAACTATGTACGTTTTCAAAAATAATTAATTTGCAACTCATTTAATATCACAACATTTTATGATACATATTGTGGTGGAGACACCTAAATTTTTTATTATGGGAGTGTTACAACAAAGAACTTATACAATAATAACCCAATGTTGAAATGAGAAAAATGTGTACCATATTAAATTATATGTCACACTAAATGGTATAATTCTCAATAAATATAACAAAGCAGATATTTATTGCAAAAATATAATGGACGTATATATACATATGTAAGCATGCACCCAAAGATAGATATGTATAAGATTAAAGATAGCCATCACACATAACAATTGAATCATCAAAAAATTTGCTATAGGCTCTCATTCGGAAATAACACCAACAATGCTTTTTACATATATCTAAATCTAAAACAGTAGTTTGAAGTGATATATATATAATTAAATTATCATTGTTATTTATATACATAAAAAAGTAACAAATTTCAAATCTGGATTATAATATTCATGCATAATTTTCATAAGTGTAATTAACAGTTGTATCTAAAGTATTACCATTTGTTTTATTATTTATGACATACTTTCAATATATTTTAAAATATATAAATAAATAAAAATAAATTTATTACAAAAATATTTATCCTTTAGAGGTGAGCAAACTTTTGTATCATGAGCCAATTTAAATTTTTGTCATGTGATCACCTTCAATGCCGATAGGGGTAAAAAGAATATTTTTAGGTATACGGATCATAAAAAAATTAGCTTTGACAATCACCCCCAAATATTTTGGCAATACACCAGTCAATCATGGTCTGCTTAATGCCTACTCCTGCTTTGATGATTGAAAAATATAACTATGAGGACAATATATAAATGTTATTAAAATAAATAATTTGAAATTATATATATATATAAAACACTAGAATTTATGTTGTGCGACTGAAGTTATAAAATGAATATAATTCTTTTTTATTAATCATTTTGCTGCTGTAAATGTACTTAATCTAGGCAATATCTGTTCTCTCTATTTAAAGAGAATTCAGTATCAGTGTGAAACAAAAATAAATTACACTTAGTTTTAGTTTTAAAAGTAGTATGGTATATATGGCAAACTTATATGTATTATCTTTTTAACATAAATGATTTTCAGCTATTTGTTTGATAAATAATGATCAATCAACTAAACTAGTACTTCAAATTAGGTGTTCAAAGAAATGTGATTTTTCAAAGATAATTACATTGTGAATTTTCATAAATATCTTTATTAAACTTACATGTAAGTTAAAAACTAATTTATAACCCTACTCAATTGATATATCCTATTTATCATATATTCAATGCAAAAGATGTCATTGTCCAAGGAAAATAGGGGTATAATAGAATGTTTTACTTTTAATAATTTAGGGTTTCATTAAAGATATATCTGATTCTGATTAAGAAGCTGCTAATTATATTTCAATTGATTGACATAATTCATAGTATTTTATGAAAAAATTTTTCAATAAAATACTATGAAGTATGTCTGTGTATATACATAATTATATATATATTTTTCTTTCAAAAGTGAGTATTTATTCAAAAGTAAGTAATTTACTTTTTTAGTTAACCCTCATATTATAGTAAAAATACTGATATCAGATAATTCAGCTTTATGTATTTTCATCTTTGATTAATCTGACAAAATATAAAAAAAAAATTATATCACATTCTTAACCTTAAACCAAACAGCATTTGAATATAAAAAAATTTTTTTACACTTACATTTTTTCTTATTACACTGTTTTCAGTTTTAACATAAAAATCTAGTTTATATCAGATTAAGTTTTTACAGTGCAAACTCTAAATTATTATGCTTCTTTCAATAGTTGGGCATTCAATAATTTGAAAATATAGTCTGGTTAATTTTTTAATAGAATTTTAAAATATTAATTCTATTTTAGAAAATAGAAACTAATGTCTATTAAATATAAGTGTAATAATATATTTGATTGTGAAACATATTGCTTTACCTTCTAAATTAACTCAAACATATCATTCATTCAAATATTACACATTCAGGTCATAAATATTCATCAGAAAAAGCTAATACTAATTTATAATTTAAATATAAATAGTGAAAAAGATAAAATGCATATTTACAACATTTAATAGCAGTTGAGCACCTTTGAAGGAAATCAGAGCCAAGATATCAATGTCATATTATGAGAGAAGTTTTCACATATATATAATTTAAATACATTATACTTAGTCAGTACATCACTAATTTATTTTTGTACATGGTAAAATTACATCCATAAGTAAAAACATTTGCATCAGAATATGTCTTATAAAGGGTAAATGGAATGATATGTATTTATGTGTTCAGACAAATGTTACCTCTTTATTTATGCTATTTTTACACTATATTGATTATATCTCAACTTCCATGAGTTAGTACAGTATCACCATTCAAATTTCTTCATATTGATATGGGTTAGAATATATGGTTAAAATTTTTAACAATTACATTGCAAATACAGCTAAAAGCATTTTATAGTTATAAAAATAGGATGTGGTTTTGTCAATATAATATAGTTTAATAAGAAAATATTTTTATATGCTGATATGTTATTTGTTTGAATGTTTTTAGTAATGAAATCAGAGACAAATTCTAGGTAGACTTCTAACTCTTAAAACGATAATTTACTAGAATATTTTTAAGTAATAGTTTCTTTCCAGTTTCTCTAATAACTTTCTCATTTTGCATTTTTTCAATAGGATCACAAATGTTAGTGAATATTAAAAAATAATCAATTTTAGTTTTTGAATTTATTTGCATGTGGAATTAAGAAGCAATAAAGTAAGATTTTTTTTAAAGGCACAGAAAATATTTTCCATCATTCAAATGTCTTATGAATTATTTTAACAAAATATTGTTTAATATAAATCAACAATTCATGATTGATTATTAAAAAAATATAAAATAATTTTTTTTAATAATATTAAGATAGCATTTTTATTTTTTAAATAGATTTTTCAAGCTTCGTTTTTCTTATACTTATGAATTAAATCCATATAACTAAAAATTATGTACACAGATATAATAATACAAAATAATGAGAATAGATTTTTATATACATATCCTTTTGTTGCAAAGTATAAAAAATGCTTCAAACAAAAAGTTACAAACATCAATTTTAAATCTTATTGAACTATTGTACATATGATTTTTACATTAGTTTAATTGATGATATAATTTTTCATGCAGATCTTCAATCATCAGATATGTATTATATATTCTTCTGTTTGAGAGTTAAATAGTGTGTTCTAGAAATAAATAATCAACAAATAAATGATATGGTTACAAAAAAATTTACATAGTCTAAATAGCTTAAAGTTGCATACATAGAAAGCATATTTCAAGAAATACTTAAATTAGTATATTAAAATGATATATTTTATAATAAATAAGAAAAAAAATGAAAAATTTTTGTCATGGAAATACTTTGTTTAAAAAAAGTCATAAATAAACAGTTCAAAATTAGCAATATTATTAATGATGAAAACAAACAATAAAACATTTGGTTAAAAAACTTCTCAGTTATATAACTAAAGTAGATATAATAATATTACAGAATTACCTTTTTCCATTCTTATATTTATTTCCATACCAAATAAACATTTTAAATATGAAATTATTTCATAACTTTTAGAAATAACTGCAACTATTTAAAAAAAATTCCAACTGAAGCAATATTTTTAATTAATTGGGATTCAGAATAGGTAATGTTTATCCAAAAATAGTCAGCTTTATTACATTCTATAATTTCGACTAAAATTATTAAAAATGTGTGATTTAGATTAGTGATAATCTTAGTGTCATTTTCATCTCAGTTACGAAATCAAGATGTACCAATTTTTGTATTAAGTGCTTCTGCTTTAATAATAGTCAAATGTTCATTACATTATTAAAGTAGAACCTGTACACTATTCATTCTAAATAGCACAAGAAAATTACTTTAAAAAAAATTTTCAAAATTCAGAGATTAATAATAAATATTTTTTTGAAAGATTTCTTTTTTTTAAACTAAAGAATATTTAAACTTCAGTGCTCAAAGGGAAAAATTTAATATTTAAAATTACTTTCATGAATACAATTTTATCTTGTAGCGGAATTATGAATATAAAACTGTTGACAAAATAGTTAAATGTTTGTTCTTGTTATTTTTGGTCACTAGTAAAAGTATAGACAACTTAATTCAGATATTGAATATTTTTCAAACTTATTCAGCATTTTCAACTAATACTGCTTTTACATGTGTGAAATGTTTGTTCACCATAAAATTATATTTTTCTAACATAAAAATTAATCTCGCAGTAATTTTACTCAAAGTTGTATTTATCACTTAATAAATGTTAACTTTATTAAATGAAAATACTCATAGTTGTACAACTATGTGTAGTGATCATACTATGCAATGGTTGTCATTTAGAGCATCTGAAACCAGATTGTGCGGTTTTCTCAGCAAATAAGTCTAAATAATCAATAAAACAAATATTTGGCTTTATAGTTTCATCAAACTTTAAAGCCAAATATTTAAATGTTCAAAATTTAAATGCTCAAATGTTCAAAAAATTAAAATATGTTTTTTTTTTTTTTTTTTTTTTTTTTTTGATAAAGATGACATTTTATATAAATGAATGATTCCTAAGATTATTTTTCAACTCCAGAGCACAATTATTAAAAAATTATTCAACTTGCATATTATTATACATTGCAAGTAGTAAAATATAATTATAATAATATTATATAAGAATATTTCATTAAAAATGTAAATTTAACGATATTTCTTACTTTCAGTAACAATTAAAATTGAATCCAAATCTATCGCAAATTACTTTTGGTTTGATTTTATGAGCAACTAGTACGAATAAAACATAGTTAGAATTAGATATTTGAATAAAATTTATATTTTTTAGGAATATTGTATTTCTAGCATACCTACATCTGTTACTATTCTGGATGTTTTTATCACATCAGATTCAATATTGCCAGGTATGTTGGGACTAGCTCTGGAACCTGCATTTGATCCATGTTCACTACCACTATTACTTGGGCTCCGCTTTTTTAACATTGAAACTCCCATAGTTGGCAAAGTAGGTGATCGTAAATCAATAAGAGGAGAATCTTCAGCATTTTCTGATGTCACAGAAGGAAATTTAATAGTGAATTGTGGTTTGATTTGAGTTTCCACATAATAATAACAACTCCCAGAGGAAGAAATAGTGCTGCCAGAAGAATTGCTGCTCAAACTACTGCTACTGCTATAACCAAGACTATCACTAATTGAATTATTTGTGCAGTTTAAAGCTGTAGTATATGATTCATCACCATTTAAACAAGTTTCATCATTTATTTTAGGGGACATTTCATCTGATTCATTTTCTATAATAGCAGGTTCACAAAAGTCTGAGTCTGTTTGAGATGATGAGGATTTTTTTATGGCAGAATAAACTTCAGTTGGTGGTTTTGGAATGTTTATCAAAAGGGATGAAATAGCTGGTTGTTTATCAAATAAATGTCTAGATTCTATTACTTCATCAGTTTCATAATTCAATTTTTCATTATTAATTGAAGAATGATTTGTTTCAGTTTTATTAGTAGGCATTTCTCGAAATGCTGAATTGTTAACCAGATTTGAATTATGATAATTTTCTTTTATTGGGCAGAACATATTCTCCCTAATAAAATTAGGTTTTGAAACAGTTTGGGCAATATTTTCAGGGATATTTACATCTATACACTGATTTCTGTCATTTGCTGGTAGACCTCTTTCCAGTTCTTTTTCAGCTGGGTAAAGATAATTTTTCTCCTCTTGTTGAAAAACTTCATTAGTATCAAAGTTTTTCTGAGATTTTTGATAAGGTATTGTCTCATACATATGATCTTTATCAGAATATTCTTCCATGTGTTCTATACATTTTCCATTTTCTGGCTGTATAATAGTACTACTTTTATTAGATAATTGGGAAGTATACAAATAATGTATCTCTTGACTAGTAGCAGATTTAAATACATTATTTACTGTTCTTGATGGCATGCATGCAGATGGTGGTAAGTCTACAGGATGTTCATGAACTGAATTTCCCTTATTATTTTCTGGAATGCTGGTTCCAGAAATATAGGGCTGATTCTGAAACTTCGACATATGTGATGAATGATAGTATTCTTGTGGTAATCTACTGCTCACATCACAATTACTATTTTGAAATGAAGCAGCATTTTGAGGCATATTTACAAAAGGAGGATAAGAGGGAATAGAACTATTTGAGGCTTTCTGGTGAGCATTCTGATTTTGCAAATGATTCATTTGTAGTGCATGGTACATACGTAGAGCTAACTCATCTATAATTGCTTTATCTGTGGCATTCATTGGTCCTCGGTAGCCTCTGTTAACTTGGTTTTGTAAAAATTGCTGTCTTTGACTCAACATATTATACATTTCTGCAACTTGCTTAACAAAAGTAGAATCTGTTTCATTACTAGGAGGCACAGCATGTTGGGGAAAAGCCTGTTGCCTACTTCCAGAATTATGTGCATTACTTAATTCTGCATATATTTCATACTCATCTGAACTACTGTCATCTTCTGAAGACATAGCAATATTATTAAAGCTCAATGATCTTCCAGAAGGTGAGTAATATGCAGTAGATGACATTTTTGAATTTCTAAGCAAATTTGAAGTATCTTGATTAGCCAACTTTGATAATTGACGAGCTTTTTGGTAATGCAAATTATTACGAGTGTGTTGAGTGGTTGATTGAAAATTTTGCTTATTATTACTTGAAATATTGCTATTTGTTTTTGCTTTTAATGAAACTATTTTACTTTCATGCATTTCACATGGGTATTGAGGTATTTTAGCATAATTTATTGATTTTGGATGAATGTAACTGTCAGTAATTTTAGAGCCATACTTGGAACTCATTGCCTCATTGTTTTCTGGTCGTAATTTTAGATTCTTCACTGAATTCATAGTGTTAGCATTTAAACCTAAAATTAAGTGAGACAAAAATTCAATTAATAAAATAAATCGAAATAATACATAAAAATATGTAATAGATAAAAAATAAAAATCATTGAAAAATGAGTAAAAAATTTAATATAATATCACTGAACAAAATAAGAAAGTATTAAAAAAAAATAAGGATGTAAAGGATAAACAATCACAGCCAGAAACGTCTCAATAGACTGAATTATTAAAGAAGTTTCAATCACTCTTTTTCAAGGAAACATATTTTCAGAAGATTTGTTTAGTAATTTTAACAGTCTTATAAAAAAATATATAAATATTATGCATTGAACATAGCTAATTTACATTACTCATACAAAAAAATTTCAACAATAAGCAATAATTTTTACATAAGTTATAAATCAATCTGTATTTTAGTAACCCTTGAACATATTTGTAAATGTAATTGATTGCTAATAAAAGGTTACATCAGTAATTTTTTTTCTTTCACAAAAATGCTTTTTATTGGTTCAAATTTTATTATTGTACACAAGATCATCATGTGTTTATAGTAAACACATTTCCTGATTCTAACTCATATTTATAAACATTCATTAGAAGTACTAGATAATTTATTAAATAAACATTTAACCTTTCTGCATAGTAATAAAATTGATTTAATGTAAATTTTCAAACATCTCCATATTTTAAATTCACTATGATTCAGCAGATCTTAGAAGCACTGATCTCATATTTGACTTTAGCCACTGTTGAACAATGGAACAACACAAGGCTTATAGAATGATAAACCATCTACAAATCTTGTGTATCTGACAGAACAGGCTCGATCTTTTTGCTCTTATACTGCAAGTTAAGAATCCATTGCAATATGTGTACATGACTCAATATCTATAAAAAGTCTTGAAAGTAATTTATATTGTATATTTAAATGCCCTACAATAATTTTCATTCTTTAACTATCCACTATGAAACATGAAATGGTGTTATATTTTTGGTTACTTAGTTCTGTCAACTAGAAATTGCCTAACACATTTAGCTATTCCATAATTTTGAATCAGTAAAATGATATGAGAACAAAATGGAATAATTGTTGTTGAACAACAAAAATCCTTGTTGAAATTGTATTCTTATAAGCTTTTCAATCAATTGTACACTGTCTTTGAAACACTAGAACACTTTTTTGTTTTAATTCCTAACAATAATTGATGTATAAAATAATTTATTCTTTACTTTCTATCTAATTAATTTAGTTACTTATGTATATAATATTATTTTTAATACTCAATAACAAGTTAAAAAATTTTTACATGACAAATGTATTTGAATTCAACACTATTACTACTCTCAAAAATTGCAATTTCAATTTTAGCTTATATTTCCAAAAATATAAACTTATCTGCTATAAATCTGCTGCAATTTATTCCTTACAATCTTTCAGATTATTATAGTCTTAATTTTTAAAATTTAGAAATCACTGCATATTTTCTTTTCAATTTAATCCTAAGCATAGTTAAAATACACAATAGCATTTATTTTGAAAATTTTATAATTTTTTCAATAAACCAGTTAAAATATTTTAACAAATTTAAAGTACAGTTTTTTAATTAATTAATTATCTCAGCTTAAATTTTGGTGTATTAAAAAATACAAATAAAAATTGATAAGGGACAGTTAAGTACTGATGTAATCAAATATATTCTCCTTTATAAACAAATTATTAAATACAAATCATTTTACAGTTTATACAATGTCAATGTATTCAAACACATTTTTTGTCTAATGTTTTAGAATAATGAAGTTGATTTTAATTTAAATATTTTTTTCAAATTACTGTAGCTTCACGTTTCTTAAACTTTATATACAATAATAAAGTCTAGAATAACCAATTTTTTAGTGTTAAAAGTCACATTATTAAAATTTCATTCATATCACAAAACCAGAAGACTATATATAAGATTAAATTCACATAAAAATTTACTTTTTGAAACTATAATTTCTTCCTGAACAATTATTAGAGACTTATTTGAATCTAAATATTTTTAATTAGGTTATTAGTGATAACAATTTCAAACATCATAGATTAAGAAATTTCTAAGTACTTGATATAATAACCTACTTTAAGTATTTTCCATAATATTTAAAAGTTTCCAGCGCTTACAATATTAAATTTAAAAACTTCATTTCCTTCAAAAAAATATATATCACATTTTTTACTTACCGATTTTACATAGCTAAAAGGAAATATCATGTAAATTTTTTATGTAAATAAAACTAATTTTGTTATAATTAAAATAATTTAGCATGTTTAAAAAATAAATTTTTCATTTTACCTTGTTTCTTGCATTGCATCTGACTTCTTTTATGCAAAGCACTCTAAAATAAAAATAATTATGGGAAAGGGAATTAAATTATATGAAATAAAAATAAATTAAAACAAATAAAAATATAGGGACAAATTAAACTATAACATAATATAATCGAAATAAATATAACATGAACAAAATTTATAGTCATATAAAAATAACAAACTCACTTGTTTGGGAGATGTAACTGGTGGTTTATCATTCTGGCTACTGTTGACTCTGTTAGCAGAAAAATATTGAAATTAATAAATATGTTAATTTTATTCATATATATATATATATATATATATATATATATATATATATATATATATAAAACAGTTCTTTAGGACAGTTGATGGAAAACAATGTTAATTTTTCTTAAAATTGTACCATAATAAAAAATTATCTAAGCACTGTATATAAATTACTTCACAATATTTATTTGTAAGTTTATTAAATAAAAGTAGTAAATATGTTAAATAAAAAAATTAGTTTTCTTCTTTTTTAAAAAAAGAAAATTTTTAAAAAAGCTGCAGTGACCTGGCTGGATAGGGCATTTGTTCTCATTATGAGGAGGTAGTGAGTTTGAATTTTGACTCAATCAAAGATCTGTTGTGTTTGCTAATCTATGTGAAATGATACTTCTGGGGGTCTTCTTATTAGACCCTGCTTCTAAATTAGGAAGACTCACTCACTTTCTGGGCCATAATGGCACAGCCATGGGTGCACTGTATAAGATGCATTTATTTTCTCTCCTTGTAGTATTAATAAGGTGGAAATCCTAATAGTTGGACGTTATATATACGTAAATTTTTCAATCATTCTCTAAAAACTTTTAACTCATTAAAATTATCAATTCACAACAAATTAATTCTGTTTAATGACAAGCTCAAAAGATGATATTTAAATCATTTTAAAATATGATAAATTTGTATATAATTTAATAATTAAAGTCAACTTTTTAGAGATTTATTATTTTTTAATATTGGAAGTTTATTTTAATATTTGTTTCTCAATAAATCATACACAATTTGTACAAACATTAATTCTTTTTTCATACTTATAAAAATATTATATATTTCCTTAATGAATAATTATCAGTTGACTTAATAATCAAGTAAAATAAATATTTAATAAATTTTCTTATTAATTATATTTATTGATTTAATTTGAAATGAAGTATATACTAAATCACACACACACACAGAAAATATTTCAAATTTTCATAACAAATTTTGTAACATAATTAAATTACCATTAATAAATTAGAAATTAATATATTATATAGTATTAAATAAATTTTTCTTTAAACATAAAGAGCAGTTATTCTGAATTAGAAATATATATATATATATATATATATATATATATATATATATATATATATATATATATATATATATATATATATGTGTGTGAAACAAAATATTTACATGCAATTAAATAAATTTAAATAAAAAAGGATTTAAAATTACCTCTCACTAAATGCTTTAGAGTTAGCAGTTTTCTTTAAACTGCGTAGCTAAAAAATCAGAAAAGAAATTAACTATTAGCAACATTATAATATCTTGGCAAGTTTTTATGAAGTAAATTCCAAAGCAGGTTCATTTAAATGATTTTATCCTCAATTTAAAAAAAAAAGTTTTACATATATTTTTATTTATACAAATATGAAGTATATGTAAGTTTACCCACATATGTATGTATACATTACACTCATGTGTTTAATAATTTTTATAATTATTATGAAATAGTTTCATTGTCTTAAATAAATTTAGCATATTTAAAGAAAGTAACAAGTAATATTTACATAAATTACAGCATTTCTCCAAAATAATAGCATGCATAAACTTTTCTTAACATATAAGATGCATAAAAAATATGATCAAAAATATCAAATGAGCCCCTCTGAAATTTTATTTAAATTTACATTAATTTGAATATAATTTATGCTTTAACAGATACTGTAATAACTACAAACTATTCTTCTCCCTTATGCAGTAATTTAGTTCTTACAAAAATATTATGAATTTTACCATGAAATATATTTAAAAACAATTTTAAAATTGAAATCTTGATTACTTTCTTTTATCTTTTAAAATAAATAAGCCAAAAAGTACAAATTCTAAAATATTAAAATATAAATAAGTAAGAACAGTTAGATTTTAATATGGCAGTAATAATATTAAATTCCTGTGCTTAGGAATGTTAAAACATTAATATTGTTAAACTAAATTTGTGAATGGATAAAACAACATTTTTTTCTAAATTTTCATTCTAGCTAAAGAAAAGAAAACTAATCAAATATCAGCAAAAATATCTCATTTTACCCACCCATTACTTTATTAATTAATTCTGAATAATTTTTTTATTAAAATTCTTAATAAAAGAAAAATGAGGGAAAAATTAAAAGAAAATAAGATTCTTACTTCTGATAAAGAAGGTCTGCCTTCACCACGAAAAGGAAATTGAAATAAATTTCCAGCTGCTTTTTTCATTTTAGGCGATCCACTTATTAGTTTTGGGCTTTTTGGTGAACTACCATCTTTTGGTGAAGAACAACTTTGAGAATTTGAATCTGGGCTGAATAGTGTGAGAGCATGTTGTAAAAGTCCAACTATTATGCAAAGGAAAAAAAATTGTAATGTATTCTTAGAAAAACAATGAAACATGTGAAAAATTTAATTAGATACTAATAAAATGCATAAAAAAATTCATAACACTTTTATTCGAAAAATTTGTTAAATTAAAGCAATTATGAATTTTAATCCATGATCATAAATATTAGCAATAATTTCAAAGTGAAAGATGTAAAAACCAATATTGACATTATTATTAAAAAAATCTACATGCATACACAATTAAATACAACAACAATATAGTACTTCAAAGCTCAGTTCAAGACAATTCATTAGAATCTATAGTCATTAATATAGTAGATATATTGTACATTCTTAATTGAGTTTTTAAAATATTTCAACTTAGCTATGGATACTTTGGCATAAAAAATTTTGACAATATTTTCTGGAGCAATAAAGGAAAATGGTGTTAGGCGAATAAGATATAATTCTGAACAGCAATGTTTTAGAGAACCTAATATTGCAAAAGTAATTAAAGCTGGTTGTTATTTTAAAGTCATATTTTGCACACAAGGACCAATATAACTTGGATCAATAATTTAAAGTGAGGTTCAAACCACATGCAACTTTTCAAGAATTAAGAATTGAACTTATTAGTTGTTCCACAAAGGCTGAAGCAATACTCATATTGTCAGTTTGCTTATGTCTTTATATAAATAACAAAAAAAAATTTCAAAAAGTTTATTAAATAAAAATTATATCAAATAGAAAATAAACATACTGGACATGTTATAGGAAACAAACTAAATATATTTGCAAAATAAAAATTATTACATTGAGTAAAATACATAATTAAATAAAAATATTACTAATGGAGATTTAATAAATGATTAAATTAATGGAAAAATGATAAATTAATGGATTAAATTTAATGGAGATTTAATAATTGATTTACTTCTTAAATTATTTACTCCTTCATCAACATCAAAATAATCATTAAATTTAGATATAACTTAAGTTTCTAGAAAATGCATGATTAAAGTGTTTTATTATTACCATATAAACATAATAATTCAAATTAGAAAATTTATATTTACTATTAATAAATTTTGTCAATTCAAAAGATGCATAAATTTAATTTTCAGCACAAATAAATAAACAGTGTCTATTGGTAATATATACTAATAATTATCAAATCGAGAAAACATAAAAAGTCTGTTTATTATTATTATTATAGAACATCTTTTTATTATTTTATTTATTATTAAAAGAAAATTCAAAAATAAGCATAGAACTACCTTCAGGTTTCTTTTTCTGTCTATTAACCCAATCTGCAAACTTTTGCTTTGGACTCTGACTGCCAGATGGAGGAAGATCCTGAGGAACATTTGTCTCACTGGCCGGAATTGGAGGTTGTGTGGTAACACGAAGTGGAGGTTTTGGGGGAGGACAGTTTGAGGGTCCATTTTGTGTTAATGGTACAGCAACTCCAGCTCTTGCAACAGTTTCAGAATTTTTTAAAGCTTCCTGGCGTTTTAAATGACCAGTCATAAATTTTTCTTGGGGTGGACGTAAAAATGAGTTTGTTGCATGTTTTGTTTCTTTTTCATTGGTAGGGTTTTGAATATTTTCATCTGGTTGTATTTCTTCCTTATCAGGTTGGCTACAGCTTTGAGTTTCTCGCTTAAAAACATTATCTTCAATGTCAATGGTTTTATTAGGATCATAAGAAATTGTCCTCAAAACTGTATCTTTTCGCTTTGAATTATTACCAATTAGTTCTTCCAAGCTCACAGGAGCATGTAAAGAAGTTGGTGATATTCCAGTAACAGTGGCTCGCCTACGCAGTCTATTCCTTGGTTTATTCACAGCAAACAATTTCTCCTTTTCTAATGCTAAGCCACCATTTACTTCAGAAACACTATTAGATTCCCCCCTGGAAAGAAAAAAAACCCATCAAGTAATTAAAAAGTTAAATATATATAAATATTCAAGTATTTCATAAATTTTAAATAATAAAAAAATAACATAATGCAATTATTCAGGCTTATTTACAGACAGGGAAAATCAATTGTTTAAAATAATAAATCGCAGATGCTCAAATCTAGTAAATTGTAGCAAACTTTGGAAAAATAAAATCAATATTTACAATAAGTCAGTAATGTATATTTAAATGCAGACAGTTAAAAAAACATGAAATGGTCTTCTTGTAAAAAAATATTATACTTAACAATGATAAAACAAATAGGTTAAAAATCAATATAGTATTTAAAGCGAAATATAGTGAACAAATACTTATTATGAATATTACATATTTTTATGCAAAAATATTTAAAAAATTCAAATCTAAGATTTTAATAGTACATAGAATGATAAATGATGTAAGAAAAATTTAGTAGTTAAGTATTTAAATTACTAGATATAAAATGTGCAACTGAATATTACTACTTTTAATCGTTTAGATAAAAATAATTTAGAATTTTTAAAAGATAATATATTTAAATAATGATGTTAATGACAGAATCTGTTTACCTGGTTCCTGGAGACTTTGGTCCCAACTCCCGAATGTCTTTATTTCTGCTAAATTTGAATTTTCGAAATGCTGTTTTCTTAGATGGTATTCTGTAAGGCCAGAGAGTAATAACCTGCCAAACATATTTTAAAGTAAGTGACTGAAAGTTTAAAATTTGTTATACAATATATAAAAAATTTTTAAACCTATGGTAAATAAGATCTTTTGTCCAAAAGGACTTCATTTATAACAATATATTAATGCAAATCTTTTTGTCTCTTACCCCGTGTTACTATAAATATGTTATATAGTAACAATAATAGTACATAATAATAAAAAAATTTGTAAACATTTGTATATTTTTTTAAATTTCTCAATAAAATAAATATTATTTTCAGTACAACTTTTTATTATAATTTTTTACTGTAGTTTTTCAGAAAGATTTCTCCCATGTGTGATTTATAAAATAGACAATAAATTTTATAAAAACTATAAAATTTCTTATTAAACATAAAAGACTATTTAAAAGCTAATTTTGTTAATTGTAACTGCATTGTGGTAAAATCCTTTTCATTGAAATTAAATTTTTCATTAAATATTTTTTCCAAATAAATAAAAAATAATCAAATAAATAATTATTCAACTAACATATTTTTTTAGTTGATGAGAACCACAAAGTTATATTATGTTTATTTGAAATTGTTTTACATTTTTAATAAAATATGTCATTCTAAGTCATTTTCATTTATAAAGAGATTTATAATGTTTTGAAGATATTGTTTTCTGTTGGGATAATTTGATTGCATATAAACATTGAAATATTCAACAGTATAATTTATGATATAAATTAATATGTGAACTAATAAATTTAATTCAACAATTTGTGGATATGGCTTAACCTTTAATGTGAATGTTTATAAAAGTCCTAGTTGGATTAACTCTTGATTAAAAATGCAATCATGAAATCAAACAAATAAATTGAGTTATATGAAACGTGTATTCTTAGTACAAAGTACATATTTTTATAAGAAATTTTATTTAATGCATAAGAAAGAAAAACATCTAAAGAAAATTTAATTCTTTTTGGATATTTTAGTAAAAAGCAAAATTTTTTTGCATTGCATATTGAAAAGTAATTTTTAATTCAAGTGATTTCATTCTTAAATATTTGTAACACCAATTTCAAGCACTTAATCCATAAAAATATTGTTAAAGAATACAAAATGCAGTCATTACGTAACAAAATACTCAACATCTAGAAAAAAGTGTTTTATGAATATTTATGTGAATGAAGTGTTGCTAACTTAAGACAAAGTAACATTCATTTAAATTAAGCAAGTTATATCTTAAAGATCCACTTTGAAAAGTCAAAAAGTCATATTTAGAAGTACACATAAAAAAAATTTAAGTTGATTTTATAGTAGAATCATACTTTTAGGAATGAAATTCACAGCATATCAATGCTAAAGTATAGCAATATAAACTGGTTTATCATGAACTTAGCATGAATTCTCATGAACACCATGAATTAGAAAAACTTAACTAAATATTTAAGTATTTGAATTGACAATGTGCTTAAAAAATGGAATACAGCCTTACCTGTCCTAATACATTTGGATGTCGAGGTCGCTTTTTTAATGTCAAATGAACTTCTGATGGATGCTCTTTCATGGCACATATAATATTTTTCACTTGCCATCCAACCTGAAAACGAAATATTTTGTTAAAAATCTTTCAAAAATATTCTATCTATATTTGAATATTTTTAAAACCAAATATGACAGAAATGAAAACATTCAACAATATCTCTTTACCTTTTAATTTCATATGTGAGATAATCTTGAGCACAGATTGACGTTCCAAAATGTCCTGCCCAAGTTATTACTTAAGATAATTGTTATTTTTTATTATTAAGTATATTATATTGTTACACTTGAATATATATTGGAAAATGTTTATTTAAACTTCTCTTTGTTATACTCAAAACTATCCCTGGAAAAGTTAATTTGTGCTCAATTTAATAGATGGCACTATTTTACTGACGTTTATGTTCCCAAATCACCAATGACATTTATGAACCTAAATCATCAAAATAACTTGACAGTTAAAGGAAAACCATCTTATTTCTTTGAAAATTAGTTATCACCATAAGTTTTAAATTAGAAAAAGATTCATAACACTTTGCTTATTTAATAAATAAAATTTAAACATAAAACTTATAGGTGGTAGTAAAAAATTCAAGATTTATATATTTAAAAGGACTATTTTTAAATACATTATTACCTCAATTTAATTTATTTTGTAAATATAAAATAAAAAGATTTAACTTGTTTAAATTAAAAGTTACATAAACAAAAAACCTCTGTTTATACTTACCACTGTTTGATAATTTACTTGTACAATTTCATCTCCTTCTTCAACTTTTCCTGATCGATATGCAGGACTCTGAAAGAAAAAAGAAACATTGAACTTTACTAGACAAATTTATCAAACAAAAAGGATCATGACTTTTATTTTCAATGGCTAGAAAGAATAATATAATAGAAAGAGAAATAATTATATTTATTATAGATTGATAACAATTTTTAAATTATAATTGACAATTATACATTAAAAGATTTAGATTTATTTATATATAACATACTTGAAACTTTATATCTTCAATGATGTGTATTCCAGTATACAGAGAATTAATATGAATGCCCTAAAAAATAGAAATCATGGATTAGTTTTAAATATATAAGCACATAAACAGAAAAAGACAAAATATATTAAAAATAAGCAAAATATACATTTATTGCAAATGGATAATTTTTTAAATTTTATCAAGTTACTTTATCCTTTATTATTGATTCATAAATATACTTATAATAATTTTCCACACTTTCAAATTACAATGGATTATGTTCTTCTACATTAAAAACACAACCCTTATTATTATAACAATATGCGTTTTCAATTTTTATTCATAGCAACTCCTCTTAAATTTTTAACCTTAAAAAAACTTAGGTCAGTTCAGTGTTGTTTAACCATCTAGTTAAAGGTCTTCTTTGGTTTGAGATCTTATGTGATTTTTAAAAGTGGTGATTGTTTTCTGGGTTTCTGCAGATAGCCAAACCATCTTAATCTATTACTTCAAATGACCTGTATATTTGTGACTGTACTGTCTGTATAATTCAAAGTTATATCTGGCTTGGCAATATCCTCTTTTGAACTGGCTAGTCAGAAGATAGTGCTATGGAATTTTCTTTCAACAACAGCTTATATACATATAAAATATTTGTGCTTATGTGCTTATTTCTATTTAGATCATGAAAAGAATAAATAACTAAAAATAACATTCTGTTTCCAATATTTTAAAAAGACAAATTTTCTTTAAAAATAAAGTTTACTATTGTTTTATTTATTTTTATTTTTTTATTTTTTTTCATTTATTTATTTTTTTGTTTGTTTGTTTAAATATTTTAGATGGGCAATCCATTTGAAGTTTTGTGCAATTAAGTTTATAAATTAATGAAACAGTATTCTATATATAATTTCAGAATTTGATTAAAAAGTGCATTTTTTGTAAATGACTATAAATACTCGAAAATTGTTATAAAATTTTACAAATCACGCAATTTTTATGTAAATAAATATTCAAAACAAATATTTCATTTACATTATCATTTCCTTTAAGTAACCTGTTATATAACTTAATGAAAATAAGAATTTAGTACATTATTTTGACCTTGTTTCCTTTCTGCAGAATGCATTCCTTAGATTTTGCAAACTATAATTTTGTTCATAGAAATATTTTCACATAAAATAATACAAAGATTTAAAATAAAAATATATATCAGTATAAAAATATATATGCTACAAAATATTACAAATAAATTTAATTTTTAATTCTTAGAAGTATCTCTTATTATTCAAATAGATAGTAAGAACCTTAAATACTATTTAACTTACCACATCATCATCAATTTTGCGCTTAACTTTGGCAACTTCTAAAGATGCTGGTTGTATAATTAGAGAATCATTGAAATCTTGGACAATTTTATCACTTTGTTCAGTTAATTTTGAGCACTATATATAAAAATAAAGATCATTAGTTAATCATAAATCTTCCCATGTACTCATTATTGTCATTTAAAAATATTATTAAATGTATAATAATGCAACATTTCCTTTTTCATTTAAGAGAGAGGATTCAATACTATTATAAAAAAAACTATTATATTACATACAAAAAGCAAAGATAATTTTTTTAAAAAAATTTTAGGAAATAAATAACAATTTTTCTTACAGTTTCTTTGATTATTCCATGAGGGTTTTCAGCAAATTGATCTCGCTGGGCTGTTGAGGCCAGCTCAATGCTCAACTTTAGAATGGTCTTTCGAACTTCAACATAGCTTTCCTGACCAACAAATGGATACCTGGAAATTAAGTGTTTCAAATGGTGATAATGTTAAGATCAAAATGTATTTCAATTCTTTTAAAACTTGCTAAAAGCATGAGAACATACCTGTCTAACCATGATATCAATGATTTGACTAGATTAATGATGTCTGAAACAGCTGAAAGAGTCTCAACAGAAACACGCTGTTTTTTCCCAGTCTCTGCATAATCTTGAACAACTCTTTTTAGATCATTGTATAAACTCTGAGCCTTACAGCCAAGTTTAAGAGCTAATGATTGCAAGGTTTCTGATGTTAAGTTGTAATGCTGAAAAGGAACAATCTTATGAATAATGAGTAGAATATTCAATATCTGATATAAAAGCAAAATATTTTTTAACTATCAATAATGTATAGTTAAATGTGAATCAAAAATAAGCTGTATAAAAAAGAATGACAAATATTGAAAACTTTTATATTTCATAAAAAAAATTATTGCTAATGTTCTCAGATTTAAGCAAAATAATATCCTAATCAATCTTTCTTCATAAGATAAAAATATCTTGAAATTTTCATGACAAAAGTGTCTTTACATGTTTAACAATAAAATTAGGAACAAATATAATATCAACTATTTCTATCAATTCTTAATTAATTATAATAAATGTTTTCAATACCAAAAGTGAATTATTTGATAGAATTTATAGTATTATATAAAAAAAAATCGCTATTTCTAAGAATATGTAAATAATAAAATATATTTACTCACCAATTGCCTCAATTGTTCAACAGCCTCTAAGACTAATTCTTGATGACCAATTTTGGTCATATTCAAATTGGCAAGATCATCTTTTGCTAATGTCAGAAGCTGACATCCATTAACTTTATTATTTACAAAAAATTGAGTGTATGGTTGGATTTCATCTTCAAGACCTAGAAAAAGTTAAGTTATTAATATATGTATCATCTTTTCATTTTATATAGTTTTAATAAAATTTAAATATTTCTTATGAAAATCTACAACAGAATAAACAGTAAAAACATTTAAAATCAGAAAATGACTTCTGTAATACATACAATATTTTATTGATCTTAGATGTATGTTATTAATGTTAAATAACAATTTTAACACATCCTAAATTTTATAAATTTAATTTCAAATATTATAATTAATAAATTTTAAATAAAGAAATTTTTTGTGGCATACTATTTTATTCAGTAAAGTTACTTAAAATATAAATAATTCAGACTAAAAATATTTTTTAGCAACTGTAAAATTAAATAAATGCTATCATCTTCCTGGAATTTTCTTACTGCTTAGCAAATTATTTATATAGATTGAAAATATTGAACTAAGTTATGAACCTTTTATGGATGCCTTTGTAATTCATTACTCTTTTTAAAATTATATTAATTCAAGATTTTTTTTCTTTAACATGGAAATGTTACAAGAAAAAGTAAATTTAGATAAGAGTTAAATTTATTAAACAAATACTTAAGTGTTAAATATTTTTTTTTAACTTCTACAGTACATAGATGAAATAAATTTATAATTCAGCAAAAATGGATAGTTAAAAAAACATTAGGTTATAAGACAATAAATAAAAACTAAGTGTGAATTTAATTTTTATTTATTGTTAGTTTATTTAACTTTAGTTTTTATATTATCTTTCATTACACAATACTAACATACTGATAAATATATGTGTGTGGAAGCTGATATTTATTGAATTACTATTAATGAAAAAACTATGTTTATAAGTCTTATATACAGATTGTATGATATATAGTTTAGCACACATATTGTTACAAGCATATGCATAAAAAATTCATTGCTTTTACACAATCTCAAGTGAATCCAAACCCTTTAATGATAAAATATTTTACTTATATGAAGAAAATTTTAAGTTATTTATTATTACAAATAATTCCCATCATCTTTGTAAGTTGTAATTGATGAATTATTTTAAAAAATTTTAATAGGGAAGATGAATTCCTAGAGGTAATTTAATTATTGCAAAAGTAGCAAAAATTTTACTATCAAAGAAAATTTGATTAAAAGGTCATATTTATTTTTAAAGTATTTTCACAACATAAAAAACACATCAAAACACAATAATGGTGTTATTAATTATATTGATAATTTGTTATTGACTATATAAATAAACATTGATTATAAGAACAGAATATTGCATTACACTAAATAAAAAAGATATTTAAAAAATTTGTTACATCTATAAAATTTTTACAGTTGCTTAGGAAATAGCTGCTTAACTATTAAGGGTATATCATTCATACAAAAATTAATTATAATTTTTTTTTTTTTTTTTAAGAAAATCAACTTTTAATATATTTAGGTAGGCATCCTACTATAGTCTACTTGTTTAATATTTCTCTGCTAATATAAACTATGTTTGTCAATTATTAGAATATTTTTTTCCACATATTTACAAATATATCTATGTATTGCTAATTATTAGTACTTCACAAATATTAAAATTACTAAAGCAGTAGCCATACAAATGTACTTTATAATAGAAATTTATTGAAAATTAAAAAAAGGCATAAAATTTGCTTTAAATTTTGTTACATAAAATTTTGACATTTAAATGTATTGTTTTGCACTAGTCTCAGATAATAGATTTGTACATATGGCATATCTAATGGAAATGTTACTCATATTTTCTATTAAGTAAATTTTCTCCAGCAAATATAATATTTAAGGTAAATTTATTATAAATTCATACAGAGGTGATTCTTTTGATATTCTAAATATTTATGCAAATTTAAGAATGCAGTTAAGGGCTTAATTGTATGACTTTGTCAAAAAATAATAATTTATAAATGAAAAAATTTAAAGAATTTTACACTCATTAAATGATTGAATATTATTTGAACAATAATTGACTGCAAAACATTGTCTCCAACAAGATCATGAAATCTTGATTGAATCATGTTTAATGTTTTGTTAACAAAAAAAAAAAAAAAAAAAAAAAGATGTAAAGCCTGATTTAAAAATACTTGTTTAACACCAATCATTATATCATCAGAGGAATTTTTTAAAAATGGAATAATTAATAAAATAAACCTTTAATATTTATTCATCACTCTTGTTAGTAATGTTTTTACATTATGATTAATTATTTTTTAGCTATATATATATTCCAGGTTAGTACACATCTATGCAATAATTAACATAAAGAAAGTTTTGAACATATTTTGCTTTTAAATGAAGAGTTAGAAATGCTATCCCTGATAAAAATTACAAACCCAAAATTTCTATTATATCTATTGTTATTTATTGAAAAATAAAATTGATGTGTGAACATAGTATATTTTCTTTAAGCATAATTTCCTTTACAAAATGAAACTTAATTTTGTTATGTCAATGAAATATTTTCATGATTGATAAAATTAACTTAAAAAAAAAAAAAAAACTTTTTTTTTTTTTTAAATCTATTTTATTACACCCTTTAATAAAAAATTATAATTTCCAGAAAATTTAAATAAATAAAAACAGACCACTTTAACATAAGAATGACAAAACATTTAGAAAGACATGATTTAATGTTTATTAGATATATTTTCATGGTTTGATAAAAGATTTTGGATAATTCTTGCTATGTTGACAACATAAAAGATAGATTTTTTAATCATACCATTTATATAATATATATTTAATCATTTTCATATTAAGAGATTTTTTTAAAGAAATAAAAATTTGATTTTTATTTTAACATGAGCTACTTAGTTTTATTTTTGAAAGAAGTTACTGAAATTTGCTACAAATAGAGCTTACTTTAATTAGGGAGATTAATATGATTGTCATTTTAATATTTAGAGGAAGTTAATAATAGTCTAAACTTAAAGAAAGAATTTCGATATTACAAATATTTTATTTTATAAACTGTGTTACATTTTCATTGCAATTTTAAATAAAATAAATAACTTTATAATGATTACATAAATACTAACATTTTATGTTCCAAATTTTAAAAATAATGTAAGAAATATACACACATATATTTATATATATTTCCCCATTTATTTTATTTGTAAGTTAACATTTATTGGTAGTTTGTTTAACATTAAAAAGTTAAGAGTGAATTTAAGAGAAAAACATTTTTCTTCATTGTATTTTTCAAAATCTTTGTTATTATTTTAGAATAATAATTTATTTTCAGACATTAAATGTAATTAAAAATAAGCAATAAAATTTAATTATGAATTATGGGCCAAAAATTAAGATTGCTTAATAAAAGGAATAATAACTGAGCGAAATATTTAAAAAATATTACAATTGAGTAAATAGAACTAAAAGCATTTTACATAAATTGAGTGAAATAATGAATATAAAATTCCTTTTTATATTTATTTGAAAACTATGTAATTTTATTCTTAAAAAATTCCTTTGAAAAATTGGTCAACGGGCTTGAACAGATAAAAAAAAGAGCCGCAAGGATTGTTCAGCATTGTAAAACAAACATAAACAAAAATTTACCGCGCAGCCAATCGACTACATGTTCAGGATTCCATTCAGCGACATTAACGTAAGCCATTCTATTTTCATTTTTTTCAACAACAAACAAAAAATATAATCCACATCCTTATTATCCAAGAAGCACAGGAACAGTATCCTAATCCAACAAGTGTACAAGGGATGCACTTGTCATTAGCCGATCATCCCGCTCTGCTCTTCATTATCCACAGATTAGTCAGTTCAAAATACCAATGCGATGCAAAGAAATTTTTCACAATTATTCCAAACAGTATGAAATGTGAAAAATGATTAAAATAGAACTTAAAAAAACAGGAAAATTCACGAATATTTTTCTATGATGAACAAATTAAATAACGAAACAGCACACAGTAAACACAACCACACGCCTTCGGCGGTTAATATGCGCTTCTCTGGAATAATGCAAAACGCTAGAGATCATTCAATGAAGTAGGTTGCCGCAACGAGTAAGTAAGCATTGTCGCCAAGTAGGAGAAAGGTATCGCCAAGGTTTTGATGAACGATATTTTCTTTCATTATCTTTTCCTCAGTCACGTAGTTACTCACTTACTTTAATGGCATAAGGAAAATAGAAAGAAGACTTATTTCTATGTATGTATTTTAATTACAGTATTGTCTCATGGGAAACATGACAGACAAACCGAACAGGTAGCTGTACGATAATGTGATATAAGTGAGGATGATATTTAATTTACGACTTGGCATTTTCTTTTCATCTAGTTAACATTTTTGATTGAAAAGATTTTGATTATTTCAATCAAAGTTAATTTATTATTAATTAATTTCTAAGCAAAATACTTTCCTTAAACACTAATTTTTTGTGTCAATTACAAGAACAGCTCGTAAAAAATAAATTTTAAATATATTTTTTTAACAGAAAAATTGTAATTATTTAACTTTTGTCTCAAAAAACAAATTTCTTCAACTGTTAAATTTAAAATTAAACATTCATCTTAAATTTTTTTCCAAAGTGTTCGCAAGTTTTAGAAATTTCAAATCAATTAATAAAAGAATAATGGAGGAAAGACAGAACTCTCTTTATACAAGTTTTAAAATTCATAAAATGCCCAAAAGAATTGCATATATATATATATATATATATATATATATATATATATATATTAAGTTACACAATATATTACTAAAAAGTATTAATTAATGAAAACTATCAATTACTAGTTTAAGCTTTATTTACAACTTTTTCTATAATAATTTTATTTTGATTAAATTTTTCTTTTTGAAAGAATCAGAATCATCTAACTTTATCCCACTTTTATTACATCTTAAGCCTTTTCTTAAGAAATCATATAAAAAATATATATTTAAATACTTTTTATATTATTTCGCAGATAAATTACAATATTAATATTTATGAAAATACTTTACAAAAAATTTCACTACTATATAAAAAAATAATATTACATTTTATATAAAGGGATAGAATTAAAATTGAAGTTGGATCAAAATGTATGTAACAAAAATATTTTCATAAAATTATTTTTGAAATAATGTATGCACGAAAATGCCCGAATAAAATACATATTATTTATTTTATGTAATATATTATACTGGAGCATTTCATTAATATTTCTTTTGTTAAGAAATATTAATGAAATGCACCATTATAGTATATTATTTATAATGTGTTTGTTATTGTGTTGTCAAAAAGTTTGTTTCCTATTTTTAAGTCACTTATTTTTAATACTAATTCTCATAATTAACATTAGAATTTTATATCCAAGACATATCCTAGAACTCTAAATAGTTCATGCTAAATATATATATATATATAAATATATATATCATAAAGTCTGATTGATATAGTTTTCTGATCACGTCTCTGAACCAGAAAGCTACAGAGAAGAGCTAAAAATAAAAAAATAAATTAAATTTTATTTCTCATTTTAATGCTCCTAATTTTGCTTACAATATTGATAAAAACGAAAATTACTTAAATGCTTTAACTCTTTTTAGTTAACTTTAATCAATAGTGTTTCTTGTACTATTCACACCTTATCCGAACAATCAATATCCATTTATTTAATTTAAATGTTGTGTTTGAATTACAAATTACGTATCAAGCTAAAATCGGCTATTAATTAATCATTTTTATATATCTTGTCCATTCAAATATATATCTTTTATACATAAAATTCATTTATTACAATTAATTTTTTTTCAAATTAAGATTCAAATAATGAAAGTTCTTTGAAAATTCTAATTTCTGAATCGCTAATTCTTTCTTTGACTTGAAGATTCAGTTGTTTCTTGACAAATCAAATCTATATTAGAAACGGATTACTTGAACCGTAAAATCAAAAGGTAGATTCAATATTTGAATCTAATTTCTTATTTCCTTTAATTTTAATTTTTTTAATTCTCAAAAAATTTTGTTACTTTTATCTAATTTTATTTATAGTATATTTACATCAATCCGACAAATTAACTAAATAAAATATAATTTAATTTCTTTAAACACGACAAGTGTTCGTAAATTTTAAATGAATATTAACACAAATTTTCAAATTTATTTCTTTAATAATAACTAATATTATTAAACTAATTTAATTAATATTATTACACGTTTCTCTTCATTCACATAAAATATTAAAGATTTTATTGTTGTAGAATTCAAGTAACCAGTTAGGATTACGATTTGAAAAAATTTATAATTTGTTCATTTAAAATGTTTACAAACTATTTTTAATACGAATTTAATATTTTTCCTTACAGTAATTCTCATTTTTTATTTTTCTTGTTCCTCTAAATACCGAATTCAAGGCTGATTGGGAGAATTTTCTACAATTTCTTTCCTTGTGATTCATTGTTTCCAAACACAAAAAAGGAAATTACTTTCAATTACTATGAAATTGCGCGATTACTTTTGAAGGATTTCTCGCCAACCCAGCCTTTCACAGAAATTTATTATTGCACGAGCAAAATATTTTCAGTTAATTTTAAAAGAAATGGTCTCCTTTGTTACGACTGGTTGCAATTTAAAGCACCACCCTTTAAAATATTAAAAATCAAAGATGTTATGATGAAACAGTGACCATGATAATGACCTGTTTAAAGGCCTTTGGGAACAATAGTAGGCGTAGGTGGCAACGATATGGCATGAATTGTCATGTCCTTGTTTTGTTATGTTGATACTTTTAAAAATTATTTTTCCAGCGAATTATTTTTCACTGAAAAACTTTTCTACAATTTTAGTTCAAATCAGAACAAACATTAATTACTGAAAATTAGACTGTGATTTAATAGTTTTATCGTAATGTTAATTTAAATTGGGAAATTCTATGGTTGAATTTTAATATTTAAGAATTTCTAAGTGAATAAAAATATTAATAAACAGTATTTTCGTTTATTCAACATTACTTTGTTTTCTCTTTTATTGAGTTATTGGTAACTGTTTATAGTACACAAACATTCATTTTTGATTTTGAATTACAGTCATGCAATAAGCTTGGCACATACCTTTCTAAAGCCGCCTACTCTGTCTAGTAGTCAGGGTGCCAGACTGAATATAGAGAGGTCCTGTGTTCGAATCCCGTCTCGAGCATGGATGCACTTTCTCTTTCTCCCTCACCTGTCTTTGTACTTTCCTTGCATGTATGGAGTGTAAATGGTTTCCTACCCTATAAATGGGTACTATTCCTACCCATGAAACGGGTACTACATGTGTGCTTAATTATATATAAGAAAAATCATTTCCATTCCAAGCAGGGAAAAAAAATCCTCTTTTGTGTGAGATACAAGCATGTCAGCATAGAACTTTAAAAGTGTCCATCATAACCTAACTTCTCTTAAAATAAAATTCACACTAGCAAAGGGATATTAGGTAATAGTTCTTTAATATCCAAAAGCTCTAATGATCAAACATTCATTTGCTTGATCTAAATTAAATTCATTATTATTTGATCACTGCTTTTATTAACCAAGATACCGGGTATTTTTACTGTAAGTGGTAAAAATACCCTAATAAAAATAGCTAATAATGCAACTAATAATAATAATCATTATAATAAGTTATAGTTTATTATCATTATAATTGGTTGTATTTAATTATAATAATAAATTATCATATTATAGTTAAATACAATTATTCAACAATACTAATACTGTGGAACAATGCATTACAAATGTATTGACTGTGATTAGCCGGACCCAACAAGATTTCTTTTGAAGAAATGCTTGGCTCCAATCCACATAACTTTAGAAAGTATTCAAAACATTAGATTTAATTCCAATTATGGACATCACAGATGTTTAATATTTGACACTATACCGTATGACTTTGCATTTGTGATTATGTATAAATTAAGAATCCAAATAATACTGAACTAATTCCTAGCACCACGAAAAACTTTTTCCGATACATTTCACACATTGTTTTAAGTTACATAAATCACCTTCCGTGATATGAATTTGTGTACTTATGATGTGAAACTGGAGTTCGTAATTGACAACTGACATCAGTCTGTTGTACATCTTGAAAAAGCTGCAAAAGAACGCCTAGAAGTTTAGAATAGGATCAAGTAACAAGTATCAACATTAGAACTTGTTCTGGTTTAAATTAGATTCTTTAAGACCTTGTGAATGGTATTTCCTCTATTTGCAGCCGTCTGATGATTTAAATTGTAGAATTTAACAAAGGAAAATCGCTGTTTTGATACCTCCACCAAAATAGTTTGCGACAGAAACTCAAATGTCTCTAAAACAGAGTGTCATCGTCAATAGAAATTTTTATTAATATCTCAGTATTTTTTTCGAAAATAATTAAATACAATCTATTTAAGTAAATATTGAATGCTAATATGAATCGCAGGTATAACAGTATCTGTTATCTGAATAAGCCAACTGTGTTATGTTTTTCATTATCATATAAACTACTAAATTTTACATTCTTTAATCAAGTAATTTCTCTTATATTTCTAGCACGTTGTAGAAAACAATTAATTCCACTTATAGATTTTATCACCCCAAGTAATATTAGTCTAAAATAACCATTCAGCTAATTGTAGAAAGCACTCTATATGTTCCTCTCTAAAAGATATTTCAACGAATTCCCTAAGTATTTAAAAGAGTTAACTGTTTTACCCAGAAGTTTAAGTTTCCCTTATAAATATATCAAAGCACCGTTTTTCCTTTCCCTCTTTAAGACTTGAAAGTGATCTTTGTAGCAGGAATGGGATTCTTGAAGCGGCACTTGAGATAGATACTATTCCACAAGTTCAAAAAAGAAAAGAAAAGATAATTCTTTTTTTCTTCAATGAGACTGAACAAAAGACTTTGTTCCCTCTAATCTTCCTACTTTTGAAAGACTGCGGCAATAAAAAAAATGACTTTGAAACAATCCAATAAGATTTTTTAAAACTTATATTACAGAAACTGAAAAACGCACCGTGGTTTTATTTCGTACAGAGAAAAGTTATAAATTCAAATACTGTATGAGTCAATATAAATTACTACACTGCAGCTTTGAATGTCTCTAAATCAAATATTTCGGGGACACTTTCCTAATTTTTAGAATTCTAGAATCCTAAAGTTAGATTTAATATACTATGGGTTATAAAAAAAATTTTGCACTTTCTTCCATCTTCTTGTTTCTGCTGAATAGTCATTGGTAACAACCAACTGATTCGGAGTTTTAAACAATTTTAATTGACAAGATAAATATTTGAATTTTGACCCTCTTCTCGATGCCACGCTAATGGAGGGAATTGATCATTCAGAGGTTTTATAATGCACATATCTTCCCAATACTAGTCTCCTGCTGATACTACTTTCAAAATTACTATCTTTCAGAGACGGGTAGGATATGTTTTCTCCTCATTGGCTATTCTGATTCCAGTTAAAACTTATATCTTTGGAACTCATGGTACAACAATATAATTACAAAAGTAATACTCTGCTGCATGGGTCTGGTTGGTTTGGATGCTCGTTCTCATTATCGAAAGGTAGTGAATTCCAATCTCGATCCAACCAAAGATCCTTCGTATTCACTAACGATGGCTGGGGCATGTCGTGGTCGCTAAATCCTCCATATGAAATGATATCTCCAGGATTGGCAGGTCAAATATTGTGGAGTCTTCTGGTTGGTCCTGCTTCTAAACTACGAAGACTTCCAGCCGGCTGCTTCTATTAACCCTTCTTTGCATAATGGTGGAAATTTCCATCATAACCTATAATGCCCAAAAATTATATAAAAGAACAAGTTCACTTTAAGTTGATCGTGTTTGGATACTTTTTTAATGTCCATTGCATAAAAAGAAACATAGCTGTCAAAAATAAACAAGTGTCATTATCAGTGAAACGAGCTTAAAGTTGTCTCATTCCGCTGTTTGTTGTAGTTGCAATAAACGTATGATTTCGTTTATAATTTTGTTTTATTATATTAGAGTTTCTATTGCTAAAAAATTGAAAATGAGTGGAAGAAAGGTTTGTAACACGTGTTTCTGTTATTTTCCTCTTTTATTTCTATTTAGTACTAAGCTAATGATCTAACTTTGGATGATGATGGAAATTTTTAGCGTAGTGTTTTTTGCTAAATTTATACTATAAATATATACTTTTTTGATATGGTTATAAAAAGATTTTTTTAACCATTTTTCCTTTAATTTTGAGCATGAATTATATCAACTTGATTAATTTCACCAGTAAAGAAAAAATCATGCAAAGAAGGGTTAAATTGTTAATTGCCGTAAATCATTATTAATCATATTAAATTAATTAACAAATTAATTGAACTGAAATAAAACTAAAATTAATATTTCTATACCAAACTGTAGAGATTGCAATCAAATTTTAAGTGTTTCAATTAAAATGTTCTCTTTTAAAGAGAGAGGGGTAGATTTTTTAAATTAAATCATATTTAAGTCACGTGTCATCTGCTTAGATAATTTATCAGAGCACATGTAAAATCATACAGGCACATGTATATGAAAATAGTTTTCTCATGAATTTATGAGCAATTTCTCTAATCGAGAAATTCCTCATATATACATAAAAAAATTATTCGGAGTATTTCCAATAACTTTAATAATGTATTTTAAAGTTATTATTTAAATAGGATATTTAATAGCATATTTATAATAACTTTAAATTTTAATAGCACAAATACAGTTGATTGACTTGCGTATTAAAAGGTTTTGATATACCTTTACAATTTTCTCTGAGCTCAGTTTTACATTACATTAGTATTTCTTCTTGATGGCAACATTTTGTTATTTTAAAATACAAAACTAATTTCGCTTGAAATTCATGAAAGTTTTTCCTTATATTTTTCCGTTGTTGATATGAGATAACTCAAATTAAAATGAAATACTTCAAGTTTTGGTCGCTCTGTTTTAAAGTCCGTCTTTAGTTCCCTGTATTGATTCACTTGATGAAAGAAGTGGCTTCTTATTCGTGAGAGAATGGCATCAACGCGGAAATAAGAGAAACGACGACAGAATAAGAGTGAGATTTTATCGCCGGCACGTAACTTTAGTGCAAGGACTTCATAGAAACACTTAACTTGTTATAAAGTGGTTTCGAAATTCCCTTTACACCAATTCTAAACGTGACGCCTTGCACAGTTACCCAATATTTGGCCCCTTGAGGTCAAATTTTGTCGGTGAATTGTTCTATATTTGGATTTTTATTTCCGTTAAAATTGCTTCTGTAAAAATAAACAAAAAGTGATTATCTTTTTTTTATATACCTGCTCTTATTCGAATGAAAAAACGAAATGAAGTTAATTTACCAACCTTAATACAAGACACTATCCTCTTTTGTTTTGATAAGTAGGACATTTGATTTAAAAATTTGGGCACATTTAATCAGAAATCGCAAATTTTCCTCTTGTTTCACTGGAAAAAAATTAATGTGCCTTTAGTTATAGAAAGAAATTAAAAATTATCAAACCAGCCATTTAAATTTATGTAATTATTTTTTATTTACTTATATACTACAGAAAAAAATTATATAGAATTCAACTGCTATGTATAAAAAAGGGGTAGTGCAAGTGGTTCGTGAGTTATAATTTCAATAGTTACAATAACCCAATATGATAAGAAGTCTGGGCTATTACACTTTACAGCAGTAGTAATAGTCAAGACACTATGAGCTATAAATATAGATTATTTAAATTCAAATAATTGTGGACAGATTTTCTAAGCCTGACACTTGACTTTCTTCTATCTCAGAATAAAAGTCAATATTTGATTCATTCATATTGTGATCTCAAATCTATCAAAGTGCATTGATTTGATTAAGAAAAAAATCACTTTTAGTTAAAATTGACAACAATATTTAAATGAATAAGATTGACATCAAACTTTAATATGAACAATTGATGGAAAGGTTACGAAGCTAGTGTCGATTCCAAAGCATAACGAACTAAGCAATTACCCAGAAACACAGCTTTCAAAGTCACAAAACCTGACAAAATAAATGTATATTGGGAAACACGTATAATTTTATTCTGTGTGGTAAAAATGCTGGAATCAGCTCAGCCGATGCAAGAAATTACCCAGCGAATCAATACTGATCTGTAAAAATGCTTAAACAGCCATATCATTCAAAAAATAATTGTCTTCGGAAAACAAAATTACTGTTCCACGAAAGTACTTCTGTTAATTGTGAATCTCAAATCACAGTCGATTAGCTTAGATACAATTATATCTATAAAAGAATCTGATAACCAAATAAAAGTTTAGCGGACCGAAATTCATTTCGATATGTTTTGCCCGACACTGTGATAAGAGAGCTGCGCAAAGTCCACCAACGATTGATTTTTAATGGAACCCCTTCAACTAGAGTGAGTAACCTATTTGTTTCTAATCAATAAATACTTTTAAATTATTCTCTAACAGATAATCCAGCAACTTAAGATTTAGATTCTTGAGAATCTAAATCGTACATCCATTAGGTACGTCACCATATCGGGAATCCCTCCTACAATAAGACAATGAATGTATTGCGCCATCGTTCCAGCATTTTGTCTGATTCGAAGATCTGAATGATTTGTGGGCATTCACTAAATACTCTGGATTCTAATTCATCAAATATCAATATAATGAAGCACATCACGCAAGATTTATACGATAATGCAACCTTCGTAAGAATCCTCATTAACTAGCGGTTATTGAGCAAGAATGAAGAACCCGCATGATTAAACGCTTGTGATATTTTATTCTTGTTTTGACAAATCATTGCTGTCATTAAGATTAAAGACAGTACTACGCGAAACTCTCTAAAAGTATCTAAGATAATAGCTTTTAAGTTATGTTACATGACCTACAAAAATACATGTACTAAATAATGTATAATATTATACATTCTGGTATATGCTATATATATAGCATATACCAGAATTTTTACAAGTTTGTCCACGAATTGTTCCATGTTGGGAAGAGTAGTGAAGAACATCATAATTATTCAAGAAAGTATTCGGAAATGTCACTCTCACATGATAAAAAGATATAAAGAAATAAAGACCCCAATACAGAATTTAATGTAAAAGCTTTATAACGCAACCAAAGGATACAGTGAAGGGTTTATAAACATTGCAGGAATCATGCGAAATCACTACTTGAGATGATGCACTCACTACAGCTATCTGATATAGACGATCGAACATTTTCCGGTACGAAAATATCATTCGCTGATCGTAGCAGCAGCAGGTTGTCTAAGGCCCATGTTCGCATAGGATGTATTGAATATCTTTTCAGATGAAAAAATTCTTTAATTACAGAACTGGAAAATTGTGTGTCTTCCAATGTCATACATTGTGTAGAAACCACAGTGCAAAAGCGATAAGTGATGGACGATCATCCGTCTGTGATAACCGAATTTGTCAAAAATGAAAAGAATGTTGAACTTTGTTTTGCAGTACGTGTTGAACAAAACTTTCTGGTAGCTTCCCATACACTGGCGCCACGATTTACGTCCATATGATAAAACAGGCCATCTTCAAATATGGGTGTTAATGTTACTGCTAGTTATCCACTATCCTGAAATATAACTGTAAGGAATGCAAGTTTAGCAATGCTCTGATGTACCCGAGCAAATATTAAATGATTTGGTTGGTCCCTATTTGGGTATCTTTTCCAAAATAAACAAACAGAGGCATGTCCATTTTCAGAGACTAGGCCTTAAATGAAAGGGATGTCTGTTAACTCTGGATTTATATATGAAATGATTCAAAAATACATAAGCAATCTACAATAAGGAAGCTACACGTGGCGACTTTGAGAGCTCACCGACAGCTATTAATTTCTACAGGTATTTCCCTATGTAATTATGGTTCTAAACGTTGTTCTTTTTTTTGTGAAAATTTGCACTCATTGTAATGGGATACCTTGTATTAAACATTTTATTAAAAGGTGTAACATAGTAAGAAACTTACATTTATTGAATATTATTTTGTCACTCTATGGTCACGAAATCTATAATTCAATCTCAACTAATATCTTAAATAAACTTTAAACCATTATGATTATCCACGATTGAAATTGGTGTCGAAAGAATAAATTGTGTTGTTGATAGAAAGTCAATTAATCAATTACCATCTTTTTCAAGAGAGTAATTTACTAAAGTTTTATTTCTCTAAGGATTTCATTTAATGATTTATAAAACCACAATGATTTGAAAAATCATCAAAAAAGAATTGATGCATGATCTTAACCAAATTATTTAAATATTACTACAAAATCATCAGCTAGTTATTTTAATACGAACGTTATTAGAATAATTTTAAGAATGTTCTTCATGCAATATCAATCTCTCAGAGATAAATTTTCCATAATAATGAAATTAATTTTATGGAATATTCATCGATTCGCTGAATAATTAATATGATATTATTTTCAATCAATGATTTATTGATTGAAAATTATGGACAGATTAATTTCCAAAGTGATCTGGGGTCTTATGCAAAAGCACGTTTCGTTTCACCTACAGACTTGATTTTCAATTTTTATTTGAATTATATTTTCTTATTTATGGTAATACCTGTAATAGAGCATCTGGGTGCATAATTTTAATAATATATACACTATATGTGAGTTCCCGTTATAAATATATTTTTTATACCTTGAAAGAGGAATGCTAACAATACTGCTTAATATAATTTAAACGAACTGTTTCAGCATGTTCTCTGTTTTGATGAAAAGTATCACTTTTAATCTAACCTATGCTTAACTAAGTAGCCCATAGGTACTAATTTTCCTCTCTGAGTAATTACTTATTTTACTAAGTTTTTGAACTGACTAAAGTGACAGACCAGAAGTGATATCAATATTTGCATCAAAGAAAAGTAGAAGCTTATGAGAAAATTTTTATAAATAAATTATGAATAAGAGTATAGCATACCTTACCAAATGTTAAACATTGTAAATTAGACTATAGCATAATAGGGAAAAAAATTTAATAAACTTTATAATTTTAAGAGGAAATTCTTCGATATAAATATAATCATGAAAAATTAACTTCAGATGACATAACATTACTTCTTACAAATTCGAAAATACTATTTATTCATTATACCAATAAAAATGATATATTTCGTGCTAGAAAACTTTATAGTGGATAAAAAAAAACTTGTTCTTTCGACTCCATTTTACAGGTTGAAAAATTGCAATAAGTTATTTCATATTTACTAAGTGGAAAATACTCTAAGGTCAGATTTCATTTGAACATGCAAATAGAAAGGAAGATGAATGTTTCCCAAGACATTATCACAAAAGTTACAATCATTTAGTTGAACAACGGGAGAACTACGTCGTAGAATATTGAAGAGAGAAAACCCAGCCACTCAATATTCTAAACATGCAATAAATATCGGCGAAAAAACAATATGCGCCAAATTAGCGATCACTTGAATATTAATGCAACCCTTCTCCCACCTAACGAGTCGGATCATGAAGGGGAAAGAACCGTGAGAGCAACGCGAATCCATGGGAGCGCAAACCTGTTTATCATTGGAAAACTGAGGTCCCCCTCCGGAAGTCACCGGTCATATCGAGGGGGAACGAAAACTACTTTTTTTTTCGGAGGAGATATGTGAGTGGATGAATGATTCGCTTATGGAAAATAACATTGAGGAGAAAAATGTACACTCGATCTCTTTTCGCTTGTCGCCCGCCAATATTTTTTATTACTGTTTTCTTTACGTTCCAGTGGCACCTTAAATCGGGTTGCGACGAGAATATAAATGAACTGTCGAGAGTATCAGTTACGCTTTCGGAAGAATTCTGGGAAAAATTCATGCACTATAAGAAAATAATTGTTTTGATTAAGATTATTTAGATTTTTAAATCGACAAATATCAATTTTTATATAAATATCAATTTGGAAAAATTGTAGTGTTAAATTATGAAAGAAAAATATTAATTTTTAATTCAGACTTAAAATATAACTATCTTGAATGCTTAGAAATTTTTTCTTTAATGCAATTAAAGAATATTAAACTAAGTTCGAGTTAAAATATATTATTGATTCATAACACCATATCATATTTGTCTATACATATTCTTGTTCCCTAGAATTATACAAAATTTATTTGGCAACAATATTTTATGTAACCAAAACTCAGCATAATTGTTTAATAAAGTCGAATGACGCAAATGTTAAAATTTCTTTTTCCAACTTTCAACCGTACCAAGAGAAGGATACTAGATTATCGTACTCGATTTCCCAGTCACAAGAGATTAGTTATTTTATAAACTGTTCCATACTTTTTTATGGATTGTTCTGACTATATTTTTGCCTATAAATAGTTTAATCTCAAGAAAAAAAAAATCTTATAAACTGCTATGCAGTGAGCTCTGTATCTTAAGATCTCATAATTCTTGGATATAAGTAATGATTACTGTATTTTGAAATTGCCTATTTTAATCCCCCAATGTATATTTCTAACTAATCTTTAAAAGTTTCTCATAGATGATGAATATTAATAAGACTGCCAATTCAGATTATGATTAGAAACGGAAGAATTAAAATCCCATTTGTTGAAAAAATGAGAGAGAATAAAATTATTTGAATGAAATTATTTATGTAAGCAATCAAAACCACGAGACGAAAAAAATAACAATAAAAAATCAAAGAATGTGCAGATAGCTTAATATATGATGATTCATTACAGGTCTTAAGAAAGTATACTAAAAGAGCAAATTAAATTAATATGTAAATCCATTTTTATTTTTTTTTTTATAAAATTTGAACTTTTTTTTTTATAATTTCGGCTTTATTTGTATACATAATAACACGAGTTAATTGTAATACTTTTATTCTTTCTTAACTGATATATAAAGCTTAGAAATTAAAATAACTTTCACTAGGAATTAGGTACTGGCGCTTATAAAATCTAAGAAAATAATTCGAAGAATACTGTTCTTCGATTTTAAATAAATTATATTTCCTTGGAGCTTTATGAGAAAAATTGATGTATACAAATCAAACTCAGAATAATTTTAGTGACTAATTTAACAACTAATTATAATTTAAGTAATGACTTTTGAAGAAACTTCAAACTCATCATGATAGATAAACATTAATTAAACATTCGATATACAGAAGTTTTGATATAATTTATATTGTACAAAAAGTAATAGGACAAAAGTTTTTTCTACAAATAAAAAAATCATGTTTCTCAAATTATTAAGATTTAAGAGAAATTTTTATGAATTTTCATTTCATTCGAATTTTAATTTCAAGAAATAAAAACAAAATATTTTGGTGTAAAATAATCATAAATATCATATTTGAGAGTCAAAAGCAATTATAAATTCAATTTTTTAAAATTGTACATTAAAAATATGTAACTTGAAATCTAACTAATGAATCATAGATGAAATATAAATAACTAATCAGCTATTCAATTTAAATATAATATAATTACAAATATTTGTTTTTATTGTGTTGCGTCCTTTATCAAACGCATTTATTGGTTAAGAACTATACAATTTCTTTGTTTTTGTTGGTAGTGAAATTTACTTTATGAAATAAATTAATTCTATAGTAGACTCAAATTTGATTTACAATATTTATTCTCTTTTACTAAATTTTGTTTGTATATTTGAAAAGAACTGTTAAAATATTTTCCACGTTTATCTTTATTTTTGAAGTATTTATATTATCTAATTTATGTTGGAAATGTAAAGAATTTAAGGATTTTTTTTTAGCACAATGTATTCAACAGTGTCCGCTATTCTTTTGAGAATATGAATGACTATTAATTAGGAGTTCACATGTATTCCCATACATAAAATATTCTATGGAAGGAAAAATCTGGTATCTGTTCACATATTTTAAAACCTTAATGTACCTGTATAGAAAATTACATTCTGTTTAAAGAAATGTATGATATAACCTAAATATTGATTTATCTGTATAAACTGAAAATAGTTGATGTATACCTCTGCAATATGGACCGGTAAAGCCATGTATGTCATAAAATCTCATACATTTCCCATCATTTCTCATTCAGAAATTGATTATCATCTGATTATATCATATCTTTGTATGTTTTGCAATATTGAGATGAAATTCATAACATAATACCATGAATATCACTGAGATACTTTTTCTATAGATTCATGATTTACTGTCATAGAAAGCGTTAAATTATAATTAAAAAATTTTTTTCTAAGACTGAAAAATTTTCATTTCTTTTATCTTCAAGTGAAACCGTTTTAGACCAGATATGTGCTGTTTTAAGAGAGAGAGATTCAAACATAACATAAAATTTGCATTGATATGTATTGTAAATATTATATTAAAGTTTAAAATGACACTGAGGTTCTTTGAAATTATTTACATTAAAAAGGAGATTTAGAACATATCGATACTAGAACTTGTATCTACAAAAAGAAAGAAGGTTAGGAAACATAGTTTTTGTACCTTATGTGTAAAAAGTTAGTTTATGTATTAAATGTCTAACGTTTTTTTTTTTTTTTTTTTTTTAAACAAAATTTTAGTCAATTTATTCAAGCAATGAAAGTTTTAGTAAATTAACTAGTCGAATAGCATATTTACAAAAGTCTTTTTCTGGAAGATACAAGACAGATAACAGGAATTCCTCTAATTCCGGAAAGCCTGGAAGACATCTGTCAATATGACGCATACAACCGTTCATGCCCCTCTTCCTTTTCCCAAAAAAATTAAAGAAGAAAAAAAGGAAATGCAGCACCCTCTCTCCTTGATGACGACTGAAATAAGACGTGGGAAAACTCGAGTAGCACCCCTCCCCCCCTTTTCTAACAGAAACATCCTCCATTCGGCGAGAGGAAAAAAGTTCCGTGAGGAAAGGGGCCTTCTTCACAAGGCAAGGGTGGTTTAGGGGGTGGTTAGGATTGAATTTCTGAATGTTTGTCAGGCAATGGTGCAAAGAGGGAATGCACGTGTTCAAAGTGGCTGTAGTGGAGTATTTTCGTGGGACTTTTTTTTGTGCATACTTTCCCTGGTGGGTTGTAAAGATATAAACAGACGATTTTTATTTCTGTCGTTCCTTATAATGCTTTTGTAGATTATGTAAATAGTCACATTAATGTAGTTTGAAAAGAATAATATAAATTTCAATAAAAAAAAAGAATAATGTTATGCTAAATAAAAAGTAATTAACAATTTATATAAGTTTCTGTTTTATTTTAGTATAATTATAATAAAAATTTAGATATTTTTTTCTTTGAACAAAATTCTCTTTCATTTAGTTATTGGTTTCCAATAAAATCCTAATAAAGCTTTTGTTTTTTGTTCATAAGCAGATTCCTATTTTATGAATATTTATAGTATGTATGGTATCTAGATTTAAATGCCAACATCTTTTTTTATCACATTACCCCAATAAGTGTACAAAAAAAAAAAAAAAAAAAAAAAACAATCATAACATTAAGATTATATCAATTAATTAATTTTTTTTCTTAAATGAATATAGATTTGTAAACCATATTTTTCTTTGAAATATAAATTTCTTTCTTTTAATTGAAAAAAAGTATTTTCTAGTTTTAAAGTGACTTTTAGTTTGCTTTAAATTTACTAGCCTTCAATTTAAACGATTACAAATTTATTTGTGCTGTGGAGTTTGTCACTAATATTTTAATCAATAAATATAACATAACCTTGATATTACTTTTCAAAATACTAAACATAGCGAACATGTAATTAGAGTTGAAGTTCAGTGATCTCTCTTTATTAATAGATATGACGCCTGCAGAAATTTTTTTCTTAAATCAAAAATAAATTATAAGAACCGAAGATTTTAAAAAAAGTTATACAAGCTTCTGAATTTAAGATATTTATAAACAGAAAAATAACAATATAATGGGAAAATCTTATCTATTATAGTGCTCCAAAATGAGATTTTGTACAGAGCTCCAATAATATCTTGTAGGTTCCAATAATATTTATAAATATCCAAATTTTAGAAAAGCATATTCAAGTCTAAAAGAAAATTTTTTTCACCGATATATTTGTTTTCTTTCTGTAAAATTTTAATTCTACGGAAATTTAACTTTATTAATAATGATTTATTTTTGTTTCGCAATGAAAAAAATGCAATAATCGGTTTATTAAAACTAAAAATTATCTATTAAGTATTTAACTCATTTATTATTAATTAAACGAATGTGTAGAAACATAGCAGTGGTCTAATTGTTAAGTTTATAAGGGGAAAATGTGGATAATCGTAGCAAAAACTTTTTCTGTATTCCTGCGAGTTTGGGCATGAAAAATAAGTCAATTTACTCCGTACGTGTTTGAGCATGAAAAAAAAATCAATTGTGCATCAGCTGATCAGATCGAAAGGGAGTGAGGGTTACAACTTTTTTTTTTTTTTTTTTTTTTTTTTTTTTTTATTAGAGGGAAAAAATAGCAAAATAGGGGATCTCGAACAGGGTAAGACGGGAATCGCAAATGTATTTCCTGTTGCAACCTGCCCAGACGCCCCTTAGCGCGGGAAACTGCAACTCTCCTCCTTTTGATAGTACTCTACTTTTTCAGCTGTTCGCTGACTCCCGGTATTGTTCACTTTCATCAGACGATATGTTCACTCTTTCCAAGAGGGTACAATAGACTTTTCATGAGTCATCACCAGGTGTTTTGCTGACGTCACCGAAGAAAACAGCAGGTTAGGAATATGACCACATCAATTTCGAAAAGCGCGGGATTTTTCTACGATTTCCCGCTTTTTTAAGGTGTAGAGCTATATATATTTTTTCCACTTTATTTATTTCAATGATTTTCATATAGAAAAGTTAAGATTTAGTTTTATGAATATTAAGAATTATCGAAATGATGACTTAAGTAATGCCAAAATATAATTCATTTTTTAAATTTTTTTTTTAAAATTGAATTAGTTAAAAAGTTTAACATTTAAATTAAATCATTTTTTCTGTTTGTAATTATTAAAGTGAAGAAAATTGAAACGTTCCATAAACGCATTTAACAATATTTTATGGTTTCAATATATTGTAAACTAACTTAGACATAAATTTTTTCAATGCTTCTTAAAGAACTATTTTTTACATAATAAATGCAAAAATATTAATAAAATACCTATCATCATTTGTATCTTTAATATCATTTATTGTGGTTAAAAGATAATTACATCTACTTTTTCATGTATTAGAATTGATTGAAATCTTCTTATTTATGATTTCAAAACTCTAGAATGTTTATTTCTGTTTAAATACACATTTTCTAAACATTAACTAATGTTCGGTTATACTATTTTCGTCATTTAAATTATTTGCAAAAATATGTAGTTCATTGTATATTTGGTATTTATCTTAACGTTGTATTTCATCATTTGTTGACTGATTGAAATGCAATCGTAAAATCAAACTCTAATATGAAGTTATAAATTAATTTATTTGAAGTTAATATTATTTAAGATGAATGATTTTTCTTGTACTCATTTTTACAGTTATGAAATTGTGAAATTTCTACTTAATTTTTTCATGAAGTGATATCAGCTTGGACTTAAGGCTTTATGGTATGACCAAAATTTTCTGAATAGAAAATTTCCAGCTCAATGTCAAATCATTGCTGAACCATGGGAAATGGATGTTGCGCTTTTGCATTTTGAATGCACATTAAATGGGAAGGTACTTTCAATTTTTCCAGACACTCTCCTTATGATACCTGAATACAGTCCATTATTTATGAAAAATCCTGTCTGTAGGCAACATGGAACCTACTTCAAAAACCTGCAATGTTTTGCTTTTATACCGACCGCTATGTGGTGTTAAATTGACTTCAGTTTTACAAATTCGTAGGTCTTCCAAATCTCTGAAACATAATGAATCAGCAACATAATGAATACCATCTGCATTAATTAAAAAAAAATTCATTGCGACAGTAAAAATTCACTAAGGAAACAATATACATAAATACAAATACATTGGCATCTATAATAACTCAAATAATATCCTATTAAACTAAAAAAGCACAATTAGTTCATATTAGTCATATCAACATCACAATATCGGCATTTTAAATATATGATCGAAATAATCTGTGCTAAAAGCAATTTACTGTAATCGCAAAGAATTTTTTTAAATCACATTATTTTTCAATTTTACACTAGTTACACCAGTTTATGAAAAAAAATTTTTTTTTTGTTACTAATGGCGGGAATTGTTGAGCAAGTATAGTACATTAGCCACAACAAGGCCGTAAATTGCTACTCATTTTATCATTTCCCGGTGGGCACCTGTGAACCAAGTCACGGAAGTACAAGTAGCATCGCCCACCACCACAAACACCTTTATAGGGCGGGCCACATTCATCCATCATCTGAGAAAAGGACAAGAAACACAGAAAGAGAAAGTACATCCAAGCCCGAGACGGGATCCGAACCCAGGTCCTCCCCACCCGTGATCAGTTAAGCTAACCACTAGACAGGTTGGGCGGCAGTTCATGCAAAATTGATGCTTAGATTTTTATATATAATACAGTTAATGTAAAATGTATATGTAAGAGTTTTGAAATATTTACAATATTACACATCTAATGCTATACATAACTTAAGAAAATAATCCACTTCTAATGATGACAGCACTAACATTGGTGATGAAAGTTAATCATAATATGAACGCAAAATTGTAGATTCGTTCTAAATTGTGATGTTCTGTTGCTGCTAAAGATATTTACGTTATAATATGCTTAAACACACTAAATATATCATTGATTTATCAGATTAACTGTATTAAGGTAGATTTAGTACAAGAATTTGAGGCTCGGTGGCGTAGTGGTAGCTTTCACGCTCGCAAAGCACAGATCCAATGTTCGAATTGGGCAAGGTCGACTCAGCCTT
>JAPDSC010046108.1:0-12963 GCA_026290005.1 Latrodectus geometricus
TTCTGTAGATTTGTCTAGAATACTTTTCTGTAGATTTGGCTAGAATATTTAATGATCACCAACAATCGCTACTATCTTGACACACTTGCGTGGTCAATATTATCGACAGGAAATTTGAGAAATCAATTCTATTCTGCCTGCTGAGCAACACGACAGGAACCAAATTTACTCTTAAAGTTTCGCGCAATCTGAGATGCTTTGGTTTCACATAAAACTTCATAATAAGTCAAAATTTTGATCTTTTCATTTGATTTTTAAATGAAATTAATTTTTAAAGAAAATTTTTTGATATTTTAGAGCCTAGATTGATTTTTAAAAGATTCAAGATATGAAACTTTCCAACAGGAAAATAGGTAAAACAATAAGCCAAAACAAAATAAAAGCTTTTACAATTGGCAATATTATTAATTACAAATTCCATTTAATACAATCCAATATAGTTACGATTTTTATGTAAAAATTCAAACTGTTTCTGATTATAATTCTTTTAATAATAATGATTAATAGTCTTTATAATCTAAGTAATACGTTCTTTTAAGTTATTTTCATTTCTACTTACTGAATTAATTTTTAAAAAAAATTCTTTTTAAAATTCCGTACGCTCCGTTCCAATTTGTCAGTAGTTTCGCTAATTCCTTATAGATAATTACTTATAAGTACAGTTTAGCTATGATGTATTTAATAATCACAACATTCGATAGAATCAATTAATTATTGAAAATACAGCCAATTTGACCAATAGAAATAATGGGGATTCAAGTTTTTTAAGTATTAATGATTACAATCGTTTATAAATACTGTTAATCTAGTTTTACGTGAAAAATTAATAGATAAAATGTTAAGTTAATTAAGTTTCGATCTCTTATTAGTTATTTATTACTTTGGTGAATTTAATTTTATTGTAACTTTTGGTGATCTTAATAGCCATTTATATTCAATTAAATATACCAACACATTGTTTTAAATTTAAACAGATCATGAATTAGATAATAAATATAAGATCTCTTCCTTTATAAGCGCCGGTTAGAACTCTTTTAATTATTAAAATTTTGTGGAATTTCTTGTCCTTCATTTTTATCTTCTATTATTGACTTCTATTAATAATTGTGTGTGGCATTAAATAGAAAAAATTGCTTCTTCTAAAACAGGGAACTATTTTAAGTATACGAATATCTGTAAATCTGATAAAAAGTATTTACTGGTAAACTGGTGCTAAACTTAACTATTGTTATTCATGGATGAATGTGGGAGTTTTACAAAATCTAGGAACTAAATAAAGCCATTGAAAAAAAAAAGCTAAAAATCTCTGTGGCAACGGAACTCCAAAATAACCGTCTTGAGAGGACACCGAGTAAAAGAAATCTGCAAAACATTACCCTTTGAAACAAAAATAATCTTTGAAAGGCGAGATTTGAGATTATTTAGTATGCATTTGCTGTTTGAGGGTGCATTTATAAGTTTTCCCAGTGATGATAACTCAGAAATGTAGATTTTGGAGATAAATGTGTTATTTTTAAAATAAAATGACAGATAATCATTTTCTCCTTTAGATGTAAGAATAAATGATAATAAAAGATAGTGACTTCCTTATCTTGTGCCAAGTCATTATCTTACAAATTTATTCAAAAAACAATTGATTAAATATCACTAGGTTAAAATATATTTGCACTCGTATTTTATCGATGTTTTAAAATATTGGCAACAGGGAAAAATATACATAGTGACATAGTTTAAAGTAACAAAAACCAAGGTTAACTATCATTTGAAAACTTTTTTGTTTTCAAATAAAACTCAAAACAATTTTAATGAAAAAAAGTATAGTACAGTGATTTTCTCAACTTTTTTTTTTCAGCACACAAAGAAAAAGATAATTTTAAAAGTTTTTTTTAATTATAAGGCACAAGTGTGTAAAATAGTTTATGATAATTATTTTCAATATATTATAATATAATATGTGGTGCAAAAACAATATTACATTTATTAAGGGATTAATTACGATGTAATAATAAGGATACTTTTAATAAGAAATTTGGATTTAATAATTTTATTCAGATTTAGTCGTAAAAATGTCTCTCATATCGTCTTCTACATTTAAAAAAAAAAAAAAAATCTCGATCTCTTTTTTTTTTTTTTTTTTTTTCGTTTTTAGGTTGGTTAAAATGGAAAATCCGAATTCACACCAATAAGGGATATAAAATTGTAATGGTAGATATTGGGAACACTTAAAATTTCTTCACGTGGAGCCAATATTTCACTTTGTGAAAGTCACAGTTATAGAAGATGAAAACAGTTTTTAACTGTAAAAAATATGATACTTAACTGTAAAAACAAGTTTTCTTTCACAAAGTACTTTTCTTGGTTTAAACAAATTTTACTCCTAACATAAAAGCCTTGTAATTTTCATTATACACATTTCTAAAATTTGGTGGCACACTTTAAGAATTAGGCGGCCCACAAAAGTGCCCACCAATGGGGTTGAGAATCACTGATTAATGCATGAAACATAACAGATTGAAATGTTACGACGACCTTTCTTTGAGGTATAAATTAATGGGAAAGTGAAATATAATGATTTTCTTCTTTGAATATATGAAGTAAAAAAAAAGAAAGTGATTTTTTTCTCTAAAATGCCGGAAATAAGTGAAAATGAGCAATAATGATTTACCCGTAAATATATACGATATAAATTAAAGATAATGATTTTTACTTTGATTATGTGACATAAAGCGAAATTAAAGATAATAAATTTCTCCCTTCTAATTAATCTACGGAAATGAAAGATAATGAAATAAATGAAGTTAAAAGATAAGGATTTTTCCTTTGAAATGCATGAAAAAAGTGAAAAAAGTTTGTGATTTTTACCCGTAAATGTATTAAATAAGTAAAAATTAAAGGTAAATTTGAGTATATCAGATAGGATAGTCTTTAAATAACACTTGTTTCCTGTGATCAGGAACACAGTAATAATTTAACTTCGGAATATAATAAAAAAATAATAAATAAATAAACAGTTGCTGTAACGAAGAAATTATATAATTAGTATGATTAATAGGCGAAATTAAAGATAAGTCAGTCACTTTAAGATAAACAAAAATCTAATAAAAGAATAAAAGAAAAAACAAAAATCTCAAAATCAAATTAAAAATTGACCTTATTTATATAGTCCTGAATTTTTAAGCTGATATATTCTAAATTAACGAACAGATTTGCATGTCGTTTAACAGCGAACTAATATTCCACTCGTTCGGCAGAAATACTCTAGGTGAAATGATATATACATGATGTACTATAGTACAAAAAGTACTGTATTCACTATGTGTGTATAATATCCATTGCGTACAAAACAAATGGATAAGTGATTTAAATTTTTTTACTCTCTTCTGTGTGATTTTTTGCACAAGAAAGCTAATTTGACGAGAGTCTACAATTTAAAGAGAATCAATAACCACTATCGACAACCACCCCCAAAAAAAGAATCAAACGAACTATTGAACAGAAAACCAGAGTGATAACCATTTAAATACAGTTCGGCTACAAAGCAAATTCTATTTACTTCGAAATATAATCCTTACGTTATCGTGATGAAATTATTAATAGCTTTTCAGTTGGGTTAAATTCTCACGGCTTACTACGAAAATCGTATCGCCCATTAGTGGAGTATTAATGCAAAATTTGTCACCAACGGAAGTGAATAAAAAATAATTTCCCATTTTTTTTCATTTCTTGTAATGGAGCTTTAATTGCATTTAATTTTAAAGAAGATTCTGTAAATCGAAATGTAAATTATCCTTCACAAATTATAGACCCTAAATACCAGAGCAAGCAATTCAAGCGCCTCAAAGCCGCCTTTATCTCAACCACTAGTACCTTAATCATTTGAGATGATTACGGTACTAGAGATTGAGACTAAATTTTCTAAAATGTGTAAGACTCGAATTATGTTTTTATCAATTTCGCTTGAGTATCTTAGAAAAAGATCGTTTTAATCCATTACAAAAATATGTAAGCAAATATGTGTGTTATTTTTATATATTATTTTTAATTTATTTTCATCTTTTTCCAAAGATTCTACATTCAAAATTATAAAACAATGACATATTTCAGAAGTAAGATTTTGAACAAACTTTATACAAAATTTAGCTAGTTGATTGTAGACAATCTTCCGAAATCATTAACAGCCTCGTGAAATCTGTCCTCTATTGCTGTATCTATCGCTAACTTTGATATTTATTCCGAACCCAAACTGTTACTCTGACAAAACTCACGATTTGAAGTTAAATTGAAAAGTCGCCAATTTTAAATAAATTTGTTCCAACTAAAAGTAAATTTAAAGTAGTTGTTTTTGAATTTATAAGTATGAATAGGAAGGATTAAATACGATAGAAGAGTTATTTTACAGGCAATGAAAAAACAAAACAAAACACTTCTTCAACAAAAAATAATATTTTTCAATTTTTGATGAGAAAATCCTGTATTTTCTTGCTAATTTTTAATTAGTGAAAAATATTTAGTTTTCCTTAACAATAAATATAAAATTAGATTAATTTTTCCAATAATATTTATAATCAAAGAATTTTCACATATATTCTCAACTGTACTTATTAAAAATTTGTTCTGTTCTTATAAAAGAACAGAAAGTTTTTTCTAGCAAAGTCCTAGAAATGTAATTTTTTGCAATTCTTGGCGATAAAAATAATTCTTAATTAATTAATTATTTCTAAGCACTCAAAAAAAATTCTTTTTTTCCGTTGAAAATAGATCATAATATTGCCTATAATTCTTCTAATGATATTTAGAAACAAATAATTTATAACTAAATCCTAAAAAAATTAAAAGCTAACGTACTATGCATTCTCGAAATAAAACAATAACTTAATTTAATTACAAAATGAAATAGTTCTCGAATATGTGTAATTAAATTTTTAAATATTTTATTTGAAAATTTAATTACATATTCGAGTCATACTTTTAACGTCAGTGATACTTCTTTCGTAACAAAACGCAGGCTAATTTTGGCTAGAAATAGTTCAATCAATAAATGTGATACATAATAGTGTGCATACAGAAGTATTATTAATCAAGTATATAATGTTTTACATTCAGTAAAATTTCTCCCTATTTACTTAGTATATAAAGTATTCTTCTGTTCATGGTATTTAATATTCTAAATTAAGCTTAAAAAAATTCAGACACAATGTCATAACAAAGTGTCATATATTATTAAAAAAAATATTCAAAACTAAAAAATACTGAAAATTTTGAAAATAAAATTATATTTTGAAAGTGACCGAATATATTGAACAAATATTATAAAAAAAATATATTTATATATATAAATAAATTATTAATTCTAAATACAAGAATAACTATCAAATAATTTATGAAAAATAATTTACTTTTATTTAAATTTAGATTCAATTGTATTACTCCCTATTTTTACACTAGCTAATTTTTAAATGCAGAGCAATTCCAATTGATTATAACAGTAACAATCCATCATGTTAATTTAGATTAAAGATTATTTTTAATTTAATTGATTACTTATTTCAAGTACTTATTAATCAACAAAAATACTTTCAATTAGTTAAAATTCTTCTATGCTCCAGTAGCTTACAGTATTTATTGTATTTGATAGAAAAAAACAGTTTGAAGTAATAAAATTAAAGAAAAATTTCCATTTATATATGTCTATAGAATCATATTTCAAAACAAATATCTGTTATCCAAAAGTATATTACATATTGTATATTTTATAAAATATACATTACAGCATATCTGTTATTGATATAATTGCACCTCTTATATTCATTACTTTATAAAAATATGCTGTTATTTTAACGTTATTACCCGTGAATTCTTTAATAGGTAAGTACACTTAGTATTTAATAGGAAAGTATAAAATAAATGTATATTTTTGTTGAAATTCTTATTAAAGTATATAGATTATTAATTTCTCATTAAGGATTGTGTAGTGTGTATGCAAAATATTTCTAAATATTTTCAATTTTGATTGTTAATGATTAATATTCAAAATTTATTGAATTTGTATATACATATAGTTGCTTATAAATAATGCTTTATTTTAATATTTTTATGTATAATATTAGAGGAGATGGATTTACAATATTAACTTTCACTCTTTAAAAATTTACAATTTTTTTTTTCTTTAAAATACAAAACTGCAAATGTTATAAAGAAGATTATACAAATGAAAAAACTGAGGTAGTGTGGTAAGATATAGAAATGAAAGCAAAACTATTTGATCACAATTTATAGCTTCATAAATTGAAATATAATTTTGTTTACTTATATTTAAAAAGTTGATTTTAAAAAACGAAACAAATTGAATTTCAAAGTTAACTAATTTTGAAAATTTAGCAAAAAATATTAATATTGTTTTATCTTAAGTATTTATTTATTAGAAAAGATACTAAGATATGCGGTACAGTTATCAAAATATAGCTGTGTTGTACTGAACGTTTTAATGATTAATTTAAGACAAAATTAATTTATTAAATAAAAAATTATCAATTAATAATAATTTTTATTCACTGCAAAAACTTAATAATTAAATATTTTATTATTCATTGTTTAGCCCTGTTTTATGTATACAAAATTTATATTATATATTCTCTCTTAAATATGTAATAATTACATTTATTTAATTGTCGAAAAAATTTTTTTAAAGTGATTAAAAAAACAATTTATCACAAATTACAGTTAGGTGCAATAATTTCACAAAAGTTACGAAGTTTATTGTTTATAAACTCGAGTAGTAAAATCAGTTGCCTTTCACCTTATGTTAGGTGAGATTTAATTAACTTAATTAAGAATTGTTAGTTTTAACAGCATAAGTTATTGACTTAAAATAAATAAAGTAATAGCAAACGTTTTTAACGTGTCTAGTGTGCACACATGCACATATACATGATTTTTTAATCATGTGTATGATAAATAATGTTTTTTTAAATCACTCATCATTAATTTACAGCTATTATTTAATTACTTTTTAGCAACATAACTTAATTCAATATTTTATGAAAAAATTCTGATTTATTTTTTCATTATTATTAGCTTCTTCAATAACTTACTTGAGATTTTATTTTTAAACACGTTTTTATCAATAAACTATGTGCACATTTTTTTAGAAGGAGTGTAATGCTTTCTGCTTTAACAAGTGTCCGTATGTCACTTACCTTCAGAGCTCTTGTCTTTTATGGTCGGGGGCGGGGCACCCCTGGCCATGATGGCTGCGATCGAAAAGTCCGTGGCCGCTGCGTTCTTCCCACCGGCCGGTGCCGTGCCGGTGGCATGTTGAGTGTCTTGCATTGGGGAGGTCTCCGTCCCCACTAACAGCATTGGAACAGATAAGCACAGGAATAATTCTCAAAAGTTGAGATAAGGCCAGAATGTTCACCAGTTCTCAATCCAGAATGATTTCGTATTTTACATGGCAACTAACGTTTCAATTTTAAATTAACATCCTACCAGGAATGTGTATCTAGTTACAAAATGTATTTTATAATCAACCAAATCTCCAGTGATATTGATATATTGACACTGAACTGTCAAAGTATTTGTAGCTCTAAAAATGTTCTGCGTTATCGCCAATCTTTTTAATTCTTAGATAGTTGTCCATGAATTTTGTCCTTTATTTCAAAAGGATGATTAATCATAAATTTATATCAGATTCAATAAAAAATTATTGCACAATTTTCTTTAATGAATGGTTGTAATAGAAATGAGTTTCTTTGAGATGTTACGTCGTAGGAACAAAATATTCTATCAACATACAGGTAAACAACGTGACGGCTTCCAGCCGAGTCTGCCTTGCTCTACAGCTAAAACACTTATCACTTCGCAAACAAAAAACGACCCAAGTACTTAGAAACAAACATGGCGGAGGAGCAGGTCATTACATGAGAGCCGGGGGTCATTTCACCAGCCACAGTATCGTCACCCCCCTCTCGGAGATGATGTCAAACGATATCAAGTAGACGGGTTCAGACACTTACCCCTGGCACTTTTCATTTAACCACTGATAAACCGACGGCGCGCTTGCGTATCTTCCTTCGAAGTGGCAACCAATGAAGGCGGGAGCTTTTCATCAAAGGCGGGGATTAGTGGGACTCCGCCTACAGCGATCGTGAATGGAGTGACGAGAGTCGAAACCACACCTATTAAAAAGACGGCGAGCAAATAAAAATTTAAAAAAAGTAGAGGAGCAGCGACTCCTATCTTCTTCCGGAAAATTAAGAGATATGATCGGTTAATGAATGAAGTGTAAATTAATTATGGGTGGGTTTAATTTTTTTTTTATTTTTATGTTTTTCCGGTAACGTCAAGATTTGCGGTGGCCATCATATATTTCGCGCCCGCTTTATCTTAACGGTTAATGACAGTATTTTAAGTGCTTTATCGAAGATTAAAGATATGGATTTATTATTTTTTTCCCTTTGCTTTGTCGTTAATTTTTGAGAAATGAATTGTGGGCGATGCATAGCGTTTCCTAATATTTGCCCTTAATCAAGGAATGGTTAATGGGGATTTTTAATAAATAATTGCTCTAATTTGGTGAAAATTGAAGAGTATTTAGTTATTTTCCTTCTTTTAAATATAAATATTTTGCCTTTTATATTGAGGTAAAAGAATTAAACAATATTTGTAAACACTGAAATTTACATGGGAATGGTTACCTTTTCGTTAATTAATTATTTCTATTATTATTTAATTAGTGTTGGGTAATTAATAAATACATTACTATTTGTCACTAATTAAATAATTGTTAAATAATGTGAATATTATGTTTTATTATGTTATATTTGAAAGGCTGCAAAATATAGAAATATAATTTGATATTACCTTGTATTGTTTTGTTAAAGTTTTTTCCTGCAGTCTAATATCACCAAACCTTTAATATTTGGCTGAAATTCAAAGTATAAAATTAATCGCCAAAATATTTATGACTTCTCTATCCTTAATACCTAGAGAAATTAATTTTGTGAAATTTTATACTGACGAAGAAAAATTTATATGTATATCATGGCGATTTTAACAAAACCTTTTGGCTAGGAGGAAGCTCCCAATCTGTTTCCGATTCTCAGTTATAGTTTAAGAACTTTGTCTATCCCCTCGATTAAGTGCATGGCCCGATTTGGCACTCTTCTCGACAATTGCAAACTGGCAGAATGTCGCAGAGCATGAGTCACATTAAAACAATAGTAGCAGTTGGTGATTAAGATTCCGGTAGCGTTTCTGTTCAGGGTCAAACAATACCAATAGTTAATATCACTTACGTTCTCTAGTTTCAAGGATGGACTCTTTTAACGTACTTTACACAAGAGGAAGGACAATTTAGCACAGTTATAGCAATTCGCTAATTAAAGCAAGAATAGCTGACTTCAGAACCAGAGGTAAAGTTGAACGTATATAATGACGATGAATTGTGATACATAAATGGAAATTTTATTAAAGGCACAGTACATAAAATGGTATTTTTGAAATAACTATAGCTATGAAAAAGAAATAATTATAAATTAAAATGTTTATTTAAAACTTCAAATAAGTATTTTTGCTTCTTATTTGAATTGCACTATGATTTATCGAAAATATCATCCGCCTTCTCTGTCAAGTAAGGTCAGGGTATTTGACTACGGATGGGGAGGACCTGGGTTTGAATCCCGGCTCGGGCATGGATGTAATTTCTCTTTCTCTGTGTTTTTTGTCCTTTCCTCAGATGATGTATGAATGCGGCCCGCCCTATAAACGGGTTTTTGGTGGTGTGACGTGAGTAACGCTACTCTCCTCCGTCACAGGTGCCCACCGAGTAACGCTAAATGAGTAGCAGTTTCTGGCCTTGTTGTGGCGAAGAGGTTAAGTATCCAGTGCCAGCCATTATTAAAAAAAAATATCGAACACCAAATCATGTCTTGAGCATCCGTTCAAGACATAATTTGGTGTTTTTAGTGATGATTTGGTGAAATTTTCAAGTGTGCGTATAAAAACGTGCTTAATACGCACTCTTGGAAATTTCTCAACATTTATAAAATTCTTAGCCTGTAAAATTACTTCACTTCCTTTTACGTCAAATATATTAAAATTACTTCATAAACCGAGAAATGAGATGTAACCAATTAAATTATATTAAAATATAATTAACAAACATAATCTAAAATTTAGATTTTTTTTAGTTATTAGCACTTAAAATTATTCTTTATAGAATTTTTTTTTAATATTTTCATAAAAAGTACTATGTTTTATTAATTTCCAAGGGAATGTAAATTTATATGGTAATTTAAAAGCTTTTCGGTATTTTTTTTGGATAAAAAATCTAAATAGCTTATACTTTTTACTTGTAGTTTTATTGTCCATTTATTGGTTTTTATTTAATTAGTAAGATAGTTAAAGCCTTTTTTTATCAACGAAAATTGTCATTTATGATAACGCAAATTTGTTTTGGTGATCATTTAATTAAAATTTTCCGAAGTATCTCTTTTGCTTAAAAAATATTGATGTTTCATAGTTTTATTTACATTTTTATGATTAATTAATTTAATTATTAACAGACTTTCTAAAAATATCTATTACACTCGATAACTTTAAGAGCCTGGCGGCTGTTATATATATATATATATATATATATATTTTAACCAATAAAATTTTTTCCACCCATGATAATTTGCAACGTCTACATATTAGAACAGAATTAAAAATGAATGATTAATAAAAATATAAGTGAAGAAAGATTCATTCTGTCAATTTACTAACTTAACCACAATTGCCAACGTCTGCTGCCAAAATAATTTATCAGACGATTTTTCCTTTCTATTTATACGGTAACTAACACATTTTTTTCCCCCCGTCTTAACCACAATCAGTCTTTATTTAGATACTAAGGGAGAAGCGATTTTTTTTTCTTTCAAGATTCGCAGGAAGTGGGTACAGTTATAGTTAGAAAGTCCGCAGAGATGGCTTTTTAATGAACTCTTTATTTCCTGCAATCTCACTGCCAAACAATAACAATTCGAATTGGAACTTGGTTACTTTTTGAAAATGGTTACTTTTTATATATTTCTATTTTAAACTAAGCATTATTTTTACATTTTATTTTAATTTTTGGATTTGATTTGCTTATAACTAAAATAAAACTGTTTTATAATTTTCTACAATTTTTCCAGCAATTTTTTCAGGAATTCAACCATGTAAATTGTTTTTTTTCCCCTTGAGCATACTAATTAAAATATTCCTTTGTAGAAAAATAAAAAAATTTTAACACGGAATTTAAAAACTTTTTATTTGTAATATTAGAAAATTTTTATTTTATTTCCATGCATGATGAAAAAAATTATTATTTGAAGGAAAAAAGATCAGTTTAATTCATTAATTTAGTGTAAATAACAGTTTATGGGGGATTATGCAGTTTAGTTAATATTTCAATAAATTACTAATAACTCCAAAAGCTAGTTTTTTTTTTTTTTTTTGGTATTGTAATTGCTTTAACTATTGTTTTTGGTAATATTTTGAATTATTTGGCTGCGATCGAAAATAAACTGCCAGTCAGGGACTAGGCGAATGAAGTCAGAAAGAGCCGTCTTCCGTTTTGAACAGAACACCCCGTTATGAGGCTGAAAGTATGACTTGGCTCATAGATGACAGCACCATCTAGGTCTTTCAATTTATAGATAGGAAGCCAGAAAAAACTAAAAGCCTGGCTCCTACTACCACCAGAGGTATTGATTTGGAATGGAAACATGGAGGACATTGCGATCACGACATATTTTAAGTGCCATTCGTAAACACAACGGATCTGTGATAAGGCGGGATTCGAACTCACTACCTTCCGGTAACGAGAACGATGCCCTAACCAAACAGGCCATTGCCTGGTTGGTTTGGCCTATATATTGGTTGATTGGCCCTGTCATACAGAGAAACATCATTTCACACAGAAAACATTGCAACGATGGTCCATTTTATGAGCCATAGTCACCATTGAAAAATGAGAAGGGTCTTCAACTGGGTCAGGTAGAGAACTCACGACCTCCCGATAATGACAACGACTTCGTTTCCAACCAAAAGCCTCTAACTCTCTCTCTCTCTCTCAATGCAAGATATAATCTTCATTCATTTTTCAATATTTTCTAATAAAACATATTATATAAGGATGAAAGCTATGAATTTATCCACGATATGTATATTGCATAACAAACTATTGCTAATAAAACCCAGTCTCATGTAAAGAATGTATGAATGCACTTTAAGATGCAGTTTATGTTTAGAAGGACATTTATATCATCGTATATAAAGTGATTACCTTTGAATAGACCTACGATCTTCTGAGTAGAGGGTATCAAATTCGATTCAAGCCACTGTGAATCAACTGGCAGTGATGAATGCAGTTTATATGTATTTTGCGTGTGCACTTCTTACGTGATCAGTTCTATAAGGTTTTCAGATTTACATCGTGGTTATAGTTAGTAACCACGTAACAGAAAATCTTAGAAGACATGATATTGTGCAGGGTAAAAGCTTTACAACAAACTTCAGCTTTCAGACGATACAGTAATTTGTTTAATTTTTGACTTAATTTTTTTTATCACTACACTATGTAAGCAAAAATTTAAAACTTATTTGATACTAAGTATTATTAAAATAGTATTATTTAGAGAGATAAAACTAAAATTTTACAGTATTAATTGTATTATTATTTATAGTATTATTTAAAGGCAATGACTAAAATTTAGAGACTGAAAATATTTTAGTGTAGGTTTTAGTTGATTTTTTGAGCTGACATGGGGTGATTGATATCACGTGATCCGAAAAGCAGATGTTTTCCGTTGGGTGGCATTTTTCGAAAGGGTTTTTTGACAAACACTTCCCGGTATGAAAGCTTATACAGTGAGATGACTCTAAATGGAAGAGCCCATTAAAAAAAAAAAAAAAAAAAAAAAAAAAAAAAAAAAAAAA